>CAUYLZ010047147.1:0-129596 GCA_963573645.1 Pithecia hirsuta
TTAGTTTGGCTGGATATGAAATTCTAGGTTGAAAGTTCTTTTCTTTAAAGATGTTGAATATTAGACACCACTCTCTTCTGTCCTGTAGGCATTCTGCTGAGAGATCCACTGTGAGGCTGATGGGCTTCCCTTTGTGGGTAATCCGACCTTTCTCTCTGGCTGCCCTTAGCATTTATTCCTTCATTTCAACCCTGGTGAGTCTGACAATTATGTGCCTTGGGGTTGCTCTTTTTGAGGAATATCTTTGTGGTGTTCTCTGTATTTCCCGGACTTGAATGGTGGCCTGGGTTGCTAGGTTGGGGAAGTTCTCCTGGATAATATCCTGAAGAGTGTTTTCCAGCTTGGATTCATTCTCTCCATCACATACAGGTACACCTATCAGATGTAGATTAGGTCTTTTCACATAATCCCACATTTCTTGGAGGCTTTGTTCATTTCTTTTCACTCCTTTTTCTCTATTCTTGCCTTCTCCTTTTATTTCATTGAGCTGATCTTCAATCTCTGATATCCTTTCTTCTGCTTAGTCAATTTGGCTTTTGAAACTTGTGAAGTCCTTGTGCTGTGTTTTTCAGCTCTGTCAATTCATTTATATTCTTCTCTAAGCTGTTTATTCTAGTTAGCATCTCATCTAACCTTTTTGCTAGGTTCTTAGTTTCTTTGCATTGGGTTAGCACATGTTCTTTTAGCTCTGAGAAATTTGTTATGACCCACCTTCTGAAGTCTGTTTCTGTCAATTTATCAGATTCATTCTCCATCCATCTTTAGTCCCTAGCTGGTGAGGAGTTGTGATCCTTTGGAGGTGGAAGCCTTCTGGTTTTTGGTGTTTTCATCCTTTTTGTGCTGGTTTCTTCCCCTCTTAGTGGCTTTATCTACCTGTGGTTCTTGTAGTTGGTGACTTTTGGATGGGGTCTCTGAGTGGATGTCCTTTTTGTTGATGATGAAATTATTTCATTCTGTTTTTTAGTTTTCCTTCTAATAGGCCCCTCTGCTGCAGAACTGCTGGAGGTCCACTCTGGACCCTGCTTGCCTGGGGATCACCCATGGGGGCTGCAGAACAGTAAGGGTTGCTGCTGGTTTCTTCTTCTGTTATCTTTGTCCCCAAAGGGTATCTGCCAGATGTCAGCCTGAGCTCTCCTTTATGAGGTGTCTCTTTGGGTATACGGGGGTTGGGGAGTTGCTTGAGGAGACAGTCTGTCTCTTATAGGAGCTCAAGTGCTGTGCTGGGAACTCCGCTGTTCTGTGCAGAGCTGCTGGGCAGGTAACTTTAAGTCTGCTGCAGCTGAACTCATAACTGCCTCTTTTCCCAGGTGCTCTGTCCTAGGACAGTCAGCTTTATTTATAAGTTCCTGTCATGCTGATGCCTTTTTTCATAGATGCTCTGCCCTGCACAGAGTAGTCTAGTCACAGTCTGCCAGCAGAGGCATTGCTGAGCTGCCATAGGCTCTGCCTAGCTGCTGTGTGAACTGCCTCCGTAGTGGTGGACTGCCTCAGTAGTGGTGGTCACCCTTCCCCCCACTGAGCTGGACTGTCCTGGGTCCAGCTGTGCTTGCTGTGAAACTCTCAATCCAGAGCATTTTAGATTGCTTGTTTTGTGAGGGTGGTACCTGCCAATCCAGATCCCCGGGCTCCCTGTCTCTACCCCCTCCCTTTCAGTTGAATGGGCGGCTCTGTCTCCAGGCTTTCCAGGCGCCGATTGAAACAGCTGCCTAGATTTGTGTGAGTTTCTGTGCAGCAACCTGGCACGGGCTGAAACCACCATGCTGAAAACTCGTGGCTCTTTTCGGCCCTGGAAACTCCTGGTCTGTCGGCAGTGAAAATTTGTTTGGAAATGCAGTAGGCGCTTACCCTCTGCATTGTTCTTGCTGGGGACTGCACCCTGGAGCTGTTCCTATTCGGCCATCTTGGATCCTCCCACACCCCCGCCAATATTTCTTTCTTTTTTTTTTTCTTTTCTTTTTTTCTTTTCTTTTCTTTTTTTTTTTTTTTTTTTGAGACAAAGTCTCTCTCTGTCACCAGGCTGGAGTGCAGTGGCGCGATCCCGGCTCACTGCAACTTCCGTTTTCCGGTTTCAAGCAATTCTCCTGCCTCAGCCTCCTGAGTAGCTGGGACTACAGGCATGCACCACCACGCCTGGCTAATTTTTTGTACTTTTAGTGGAGACGGGGTTTCGCCATGTTGGCCGGGATGGTCTCGATCTCTTGACCTCGTGATCCGCCCGCCTCGGCCTCCCAAAGTGCTGGGATTACAGGCGTGAGCCACCGCGCCGGGCCCAATATTTCTTAACGATAGCAACTTCTAAATATTTCCTGGAAGTTTGTTTGAAAGTTGCAGTATGGCATGGTCTATACAGTTAAAGTTTGCATAATATAAACAATATTACATTAATTTATATTCAATCAGTGGAATCTCTTATATTTCAGGAGAGCAATGACATTCACAATAAAAATATTTCTCAATTAAATATTCCCAGTGCTTTTCTGTCACACGAAGCAATAATGTCTAAGAAATTTGGTAATTTCATCAAAATGTACACACCTTTTTTTTAAGGGTTGTGATGTCTAATTTTAACCTCATTTCAGTAAGGGATGCCCAGATGGCTGGTAAAGCATTATTTTGACATGTGTTTGTGGAAGGTTTCCAGAAAATATTAGCCATTGAATCCATAGATTTAGTAAAGAAGATCTGCCCTCATCATTGTAGGTGGGTATTATCCAATCTGTTTAGGGCCTGAAGGGAACAAAAAGGCATGGGAAGGGTGAATTCTGTCTTTCTTCATGGGCTGGACATCATCTTTTCCTGCCCTTGGACATCAGACCTTCTGGTTCCTGGACCTTTGGACTCTCTCCACTTCCCATTCTCAAATCTTTGGCCTCAGGCACAGGAGTTATACTATCATTACCCTGGTCCTTAGGACTTCACACTCAGACTGAATTACACCACTGGCTTTCCTGGTTCTACAGTTTGCAGATGGCATACTGTGGGACTTGCTGGCCTCCCGTGATTCTGTAAGCCAAATTATATAATAAACATTATCTTATATATCTATTTATCCTATTATTGCCCTGGAGAACCCTGGTTGATATAGTGGTCATATTTACTTCTGTCTTCATGTAGAAGTACACAACAATATCTTGTTGCAGTGAAAAAGCATTAAGGTCTTATAGTGTCTTCAATAAATGGTTTTAGGACAAGTGAATATCCACATGCAGAATAATTAAATTAGGTCTTTAGACTTAAACATAAAACCTGGAACTATAAAACTACTAGAAGAAAACATAGGGGAAAAGCTCTATAACATTTTTCTAGGTGATGATTATTTGAACATGAATCAAAAAGCATAGGCAACATATCTGAATAGACATTTCTCAAAGGAAGACTTACAAATGGGCAACAAGTATCTGAAAAAATTGCTCAAAAATCACTAATCATTGGAAAAATGCAAATTAAAACCTCAATGAAATGGCACCTCACACCTGTTAGGTACCACTTTTTAGAGTAATTATCAAAAAGATGAAAGATTATGTATTAGAGATGATACAGTAAAAAGAAAACCCTTGCACATCATTGGTGAAAATATAAATGATTACAACCATTATGGAAACTTATATAATGTTTCCTCAAAAAATTAAATATAGAACTCCCATATGATTCAACAATCCCTCTATTGAGTCTACATCCCAAGGATGTAGAATTATAGGTCAAAGAGATACTTGCACTCCTGTTTATTTATAATAGCCAAGATATGGAAACAAACTATATTTCCATGAATGAATGAATGAAGAAAATGTGGTATATATAAACAATGGAATACTTTTGCCCCTTAAAAAAAGAAGGAATCTTGTCATTTGCAACAATGTGAATAAATCTGGAGGACATTTTATTAAGTGAAATAAGACAGGCACTGAAAGACAAATGTTATACAATCTTACTTATATGTAGAATATTAAAACATTACACTTACAGAAACAGAGAGTAGGATGGTTGTTACCAAGGGCTGAGCCAGAAGGGTTTGGGGAGATGTTGGATACAAAATTTCAATAAAATAGGGGGAATAAATTCAAGAACTCTGTTGTACAACATGGTTACTATAGTTAATAACAATGTATTGTATTCTTAAAAATTGCTAAGAATAGATTTTAAGTGTTCTCACCATACCAACAAAGATGTTAAATAGGTGAAGTAATGCATATGTTAATTAGCCTAGTTTAGCCATTCCACAATATATACATATTTCATATAATATGTTATATACACTAGATACAATCAAGTAAATAAATAAGTTAAATTTTAAAATAAAGTGTTAAAAATAAGTGAAACTTAATTATTTAAAACCCCAACTTTAAACTTGCTGGCTATAAGAATTTGTGCAAGTTACTTAGTATCTCCATGCGCAAGCTATCTCATTTATAAAGTTAGAAATACTTTACCTTCTTGAAAACTTGAAAATCATATACATAAAACATTTACCAAGTGCCTAGGACTGATTATATTATTACTTTTTGTCAAAACAGAATAACTTTAGTTATTTATTTCTTTCCCTACATCATATTCCATTGCCTGGGGTGGCACCCAGTAACTGCTTTAACCATAGCTCCAAGATCCATAACTCTCAGAGCCGCACATGGAGCCTTGGCTGTGTTGTAATCATAGCTGCTGTTTTCTGAAATTGTAGCAAAGGAACTGTCTTCAATGCCACGGGACCCTTTCATTTCAGTAACCACTCCACCTCCCTCTATCAACTGAAACAAATTCAAGTAGTAGTACTTTTTTTTTTTTTTTTTTTGGCACGTATTTCTATTACCTATCAAGCAATACTGATCTTAGTATTTTCAAGATTCACTTTGGTATCCTCAGGCTCAAATCTGGTTTCTTATAGCTGACCCCTATCTTGAAATGAAGTGGTTCAGAAAGCATTTTAAATTCAAAATGGTAATTCTTAATGTGGTATTCTTTCGCATATCTTCAATATCTATAAAAGTAGATATTGAAAATAATTTGCTTAAGGAAACAGAATTTCCTTGAGTTTTGGACGTATGAATACTCCTTGATCACTTTGATATATATTAATCAGGGATGACCACTTGATCAGCTGAAACACTAATAACAATAAAGGGTTAATATATTCAAGAGCTTCCTATAATAAACAAGGCTATAATAAAGAAATATAAATTAATAGCCATTTAAGCATAAGTAAACATTTAATTATATGATATATGGATCATTTTTTTTGCAAATTAGATATTATTAAAGTCATTTAAACCTGAATTTCAAGTGATACTACCTATCTTTAAATATTTGCTGTTTCTTAAAGCACTTTGCCTTTTTAGCTATCTACTCACATTCCTCTTTGAAAATGTACAACTAACAACTTTGAACTTATCAATGGGGTAAAGGGTTAATTAACTATAAATGTACATTCCTCTCTGATTGCAGAAAATTTTTATTTTATCTGGCTTACTTCAGGAGTCAAGTGTTCCTGTTCATTTATGTTAATTTTTGACCTTTTCTCTTGATTAACTAAGCCTGTATCCAATTACAATTGGGGACATATTTTATGTTTACATAATATGGCACACATGAAGTCTAAATGCAGAAATAAATGTCTTCTGTCGCTAGCATAAAATCTGGCACATAAAGAAGAGATTTTTCAGCCAGGCGCAGTGGTGGAAGCCTATAATCTCAGCACTTTGGGAAGCCAAGGCGGGCGGCTCGCCTGAGGTCAGGAGTTTTAGACCAGCCTGGCCAACAACATGGTGAAACTCCGTCTCCACCAAAAATATAAAAATTAGGTGAGCACATTGGCATGCACCTGTAATCCCAACTACTCAGAAGACTGAGGCAAGAGAATCACTTGAACCCCAGGAGGCAGAGGTTGCAGTGAGCTGAGACCGCACCATTGCACTCCAGCCTGGGCAAAAACTGCAAAACTCTGTCAAAAAAAAAAAAAAAAAAAAAAAAAAAACAAAACAAACAAAAAAAAAAAACAGAGATTTTTCAGGAAACAGCTCTATATTGCAACAGCCATTGCTTTAGCACTCTAATTCAGTGTAACATAAAACTATGATAACTTTGAGAAACAAACAAAAATTAATATTGATCAAGAGCTTCAGTAATATTTAACCAAAAAACTGATTGATCTAATTGTTGAACATCCAATTCTAAGAGCTTCTAGGAATAAATTGTGAGAATACAGAATTGTCAGAGTTTGGGAGATAATCTCACCAATATGTTTAGTACTGTAAAGACCACACCATAAGCATTTTCTATTGTTCTGGACATCGCCTTTGAAGAAGGATATTCATACGGTGCAGTTTGTATGAATGAGAGCTGTGTGGATAACTGAGACCTTAGATCATATCACATAATGAACTAGTGGACTAATTAGGGATATTCACCCTAGACAAGAGGCCAATCAGAAAGCAAACTAACAAACTTAATAGTGGTTTTCACATATTTGAGGGACTCTTATTGTAAAGATCAACCAGACTTATTTTTTAAGATCTTCAGGGCTTAGGATGTAGGTGAAAAATGTAATGCTATAAATTTTCACTTTAATATAGGAAAACTCCAAATATTTAGAACCGCATATTAAAACTATAATAGTGTTCCTTAAAAATAACAGTTTTTGGCCCTGGAAATGGTAAAGGAACACCTAAATAGTCATTGAGTTATGAGGCTATATAGTACAACAGAAGAACTAATTAATACTTGAATTAACTGTATGTCAGTGTGTCCTATAAGTTTGATTATTTCTGAATATATGGGATTAAATGATTGTAGAATTTAATTTAAAAGATAATGATACATTAAAAATATAAAATGTTGACATCAGTTTATCAAAATATGTATTAACCCTGTACACTGAAAACTACATGCTAAGAGAAATGGAAAAAGACCTAAATAAATGGTGATATATAACAAATTTATATGTTGGGAGATTCAATGTTTTTAAGTTGTAAATTTTCCTCCAAATCATAGATAATTCAGTGAAATCCAAATAGAAATTTCAACAGACATATTTTGGTAAAAATAGATAAGTTCAGTCTAAAATGTATTTCAAGATGTGAACAATCTAAAATAGTTAAGCATTTTTGTAAAATAAGAACAAAGCTGGAAATCTTGCACTACCATGGTTTCAAATCTTACTATAAAGCTACAGTAATCAAGACGATGTGATATTTATTGACAAAAGGATAAACATGGAGTTTAATGAAACAGTAATGATTTTAGAAATAGATCTCCACATATGTAGTCAAAAGATTTTTGACAAAAACGACAAAGTAATTTAAGGGGTAAAAGGACAATATTTTCACCAATTTGATATTAGAACAGTGAACAAGAATAAATGAAAATTGAACCACAAATGGTGGTTCTTAATCACCAAGGTCATGGTATTTAGGAGGTAGGGCATTTGACAGATGATTAGATCATGATTGGGATATTTAAAAAAGACCCCAAGAAGCTAACCTGCCCCTTCCACCATGTAAAGACACAGCTAGAAAGTACCTTCTGTGAAGAAAGGAGGTCCTTACCAGATGCTGTATCTGCCAGTGTCATGATCTTGAACTTTCAAGCCTTCAGATTTGTGAAAAAGAAATTTCCATTGTTTATAAGGTACCAGTTATATGTTATTTTGTTATAGCAGCCTGAATGGACTAAGGCAAAAGAAAAGCCACAGACTGACAAAAATAATCACAATATATATATCTGATAAGAATTTGTATCTCGTATATATATATATATATACACACACACATATATACACACACACATATATATACATATATATACGCACATATATATACACATATATATACGTGTGTATATACACACGTATATATACGTGTGTATATATATATACACACGTATATATACATATATGTGTATATATATATATACACACATATATATACATATATGTGTATATATATATACACACACATATATACATATATATACATATATATGTGTGTATATATATATACACGTATATATATGTGTATATATATATACACACGTATATATATATGTGTATATGTGTGTATATATATATAAATATATATATAAATATATATATATAAACATATGTGTATATATAAAAACATAAATGCAAGCCTATCAAGAAAAACAAATCAATCAGTAGGAAAATGGGTAAAATACTTGAACAGACATTTCACAAAAGAGGGTATATGAATGGAAAGTAACATGAGAAAGATGCTCAGCATTATTAGTTATCAGGAAGAGCCAAGCTAAAATTACAGCTGGGTACAATTCCTCATCTAATAGACTGGCTAAGATTAAAAAGATTTACAACAACAAATGCTGGCAAGGATTTAGAGCAACTTGAGCAGTTAGACAATATAGGTGGGAAACAAACTGATAGAGCCACTTTGGAAAACTATTTTGCAGTTTCTTATAAGTGTAAACATATACCAACCGTATCAACTAATGATTTCATTTCTAAGTATTTATCCAAGAAACATGAAAACATTTGTCCATTATAAAGACTTGTACATGAATATTCATAGTAGCTTTATTCATAAGAGCCAGGAACTAAAAACAATTTAAATATTTATTAGCAGGTGAATTGACAAACAAATTTTCATAAATTTATACAACAAGGTATTACCAAAAATAAAAAGAAACAAACTACTTCTATAGCAACAGCATGGATAAATATAAAAGATAGTGTCTTATAGAAAGCAAGATGCAAATAAATTTACACTGTATGAATCCATTTCCATACAATGTTAGAAAGACAAAATAATCTTTAGTAACAGAAGGCATGTAAATAATTTTCAGGGGCTTTGATGGGAAAGATTTGAGGCAAAGAGGTGTTTTGGAGGGTAATAGATACATTTTAAATCTTAATTTTGATGATAACTACACAGGTATACATGTTTATTGAAATTCATTAATTGTATACTTTAAAAATGCATTTTATTTCTGGAAGTCATACCTGAATAAAGTTACTTTAAGAAAAGATGATGACCAAAATGTACATAGTAAAAATAATCAGAATATAGAGCTAAAATATTATAGAATCCTCTTAACAGTCATTATTTTAGAAAAAAGAACACAATAAAAGCATTGCTCAAAAGACTACCGAAGGATCTAAAGTCACTAAAGAAAAATCAGACACAGAATGAAAACAAGAGGGGGGAAAAGAAGTGGATAAGGAAGGAAAGAATTATTTCTACTAATAGATACTTTTCCATGTAAACAATAACTAAATATGTTGTGTGGAAATAAAATCTGATTATAAAGAAAAATGATAATGTTCTGATAGTGCTTGCAGGAAATGAGATTTTTAGTAAGTAATGTAATTTAGAACAGGCTTGAAAGAATGTTCTCCTGGTACATCATACCAAACTGTCTTTTCAATAAAAAAGACATATGGCATTAATTATAAGATGGTTATGTGAAAGGTACATGTTAATTTTCATATGAAAGAAACTGCATAAAATAGTTTTACGACTACTATCATCATTATTATAACGCCTCCAAGATACTCGCCCAGCTTGGAAAAATAATTCAAATTTGATGTCAATTGCAGCGTGATAAATCTAAGAGGTTGCTGTTACCGCATTGAGAATAATAGCCCTTTTTCTTTAAAATCAGCAGGAAAAATGGGAGAAAAATAAAATGCAAGTGCTGATGTTTCTCAGTTTTCCTAGATCACTGGCAGGTTGAAGAAGTAAGCCGTGTGTGTGTGTGTGTGTGTGTGTGTGTGTGTGTGAATAATTACTGGGTCCATGCTTTCTTGTGGTCTCAATTTGCACTTGAGACAAAAGCTTTGGACATAGGTTCAGACTTGTCAGAGATTTTTTCTCTCATAGCCATGTGTTGTGAACATCTGCTTTTTGGGTTCTGGGCTTTTCCCTTCTGATATATTTCTAGTACCTACTGGTTCTGTGCTACTTTGGCTGTTTTCTCTGAACTCCAACTCTGGCTGCATGGTTAAGGTATCCATTATGGCTGAGTCAAGCTCCTAAGACTCCTGCGTAACCCAAGGAGGTTGGTATGAAAAATTACCAAGGGGAAACAACATGTCTGGGGAGAATCTTGACTGAACCAAACTAACAAAATTCCTGCTGAAGGCAGGCCAGGGGATAAGATACCAAGGATGGGTAATGAGGAATTTTAACTAGATATTGAGAGCTATCAGGTAATAAGAATGGGGAATTCTTTCTAAACTGACTTGGCAAATCCCTGTAGAACAAATCCCTATAGAACTTCTGCAAATCCCTATAGAACAAAGTTTGAAAATCACTGCAATAAATAGTGAAGACTCACAAGAGGTTTAAGAAAAGTGTAGCAAATTTAGAAAAACTACTCTGCCAAACTGGTTGAGTAAAAATCATGAAGATCACATAGGAAGCTACTGTCTACAGAAGAAAATGATGATTTAAACTAAAGTAACAGCAGAAGCAGAGAGAGAAATTAGCACTATTTCATATATTTGAAAGTCCTATTAATTTATTGAATTCCTAGAGTGTGACAGATATCCTTACCTTCATTATCTTCATTTGCATGGAGGAAAAAAGATAATTTTCAAATAAATGATGCGTATTGCTATTTAATATATATGTGTGTTTTAGAGAAAAGTAAGTTAGAGAATATGGATATGGAATCCCAAGGGTAAAAACCTCAATGAGAAAGTCAAGAAAAGGTTCAGTTAGAAGGTGACATTTGAACAAAGACACAAAGTAGATGCGAGGGCCAACTATGGTAATGTAAGGATGGAATAAAATTCTTGACAAATGAGGAGTGGGTGAAAGGCCCTGAAACAGGAGCAGGTCTAGTGTGTCTGAGAAATGAAAATAATACTGTTGTTACTGGAGCATGGTATGTGAGGGAACAAATGTCAGAGAGAGGATCAAGAGAGAACCAGGGGTCAGATTGTGTAGGTAACTTGGAGGTCTCTGTAATGTCATTGGCATTTATTCTGAGTAAGATCAGAAAACTCTGATGGAGGGATTTGAGTAGAGGAATGATTTACCTTTTGAGAGGCTTGCTCTGAATATTGTGTTGAGAATACACTACAGTGGAAAAAAGATGCCAAGATAGAAACCTTTTTCAAGTTAGAGATTATCGTAGCTTGGTACAGGGAGACAGCAGTAGAAGTGATGGGAAATGATGATATTCTGGATGCAAAGTAAAGCTAGCAGTATTTGCTTGAAAAGTGATGGAAGATATGAAAAAAAGAGGGGGAAGCAAGAATATCTTCAAGATTTTTGGACTGAACAATGAAAGAATAAGGTAGCCAATTGCTGAGCTGGATAAAAATGTAGAAGTGGAAAGAGTTTTGGAGAAGATTAATTCAGTTTGGCATGTTAAATTTGATATGCTCATTAGACATCCAAGTCATATGTTAAGTACACAATTGTAGCTATAAGTCTGAAATTCAGGGAAAAGTTTAGGTTGTAGATTTACGTTTGCAATCCATAAACATACAGATGGCACTGAAAGCACAAGATTAAATGAAGCCATCAAGCAAACAAGTATGAGAAGAAAAAAAAGTGTATCCAAGAATTGAAT
Organism: Pithecia hirsuta; assembly: GCA_963573645.1. Lineage (NCBI taxonomy): Eukaryota > Metazoa > Chordata > Mammalia > Primates > Pitheciidae > Pithecia > Pithecia hirsuta. Next base: position 11,542 of record CAUYLZ010047147.1, read on the forward strand.
CCTTGGGCATTCCAAGGTTTATTTAAGTCAGGAGAATGAGGAAGAAACATGAAATGAAACTGAGAATGAGTTAGGAAGAGTTTACTGTCCAGACAGCCAAGTGAAGAAAGTGTTTCTAGGAAAAGGGAGTGATACAGAAACAGCATCAGATCTGTGTGTGTGTGTGTGTGTGTGTGTGTGTGTGTGTGTATACATAAATAAAGAACAAGATGAGAACTTAGAATTGTTTGTTGTGTTTAACAGTGTGGGTAGAGATTGTGACCTTGTCAAGAACGGCTTCAGTGGAACTAAGAGTAGAAAAGGAGTTGGAGATAACTCTTATATTGACAGATTTTTACTTATTTAATAGATTGTATTTAGAGCAGTTTTCAGTTCACAGAAAACTTGAGCTGGAAAGTACAGAGATTTTTCACACACATCCAAACTCTTCACACATGTCCATATCCTCCTTCATTATCAGCATTCCTTATTAGAATGGTGATTTGTTACAAATGAATCTGCATTGACACATCATTATTTTCCAGAGTTCTTAGTTTACATTATGTGAGCTTGGTGTACATTTTGCAGGTTTGAACCAATGTATAATGACATGTATCTAACATTACAATATCATACCGAATAATCTAATTCCTCTAAAATCCTCTCTGCTCCACTTATTTATCATTCCCTTTCCCCTAATTCCTGGCAGAAACTGATCTTTTTATTGTCTACATAGTTTTGTCAGGCTTTTGTCAGTTTTTAAAAATATATAAAATATTACATAAAAACATTAACAAGTTTGTATTGAGATAATGGTTACACAGTAAAGAGAGAACATTGTTACTGTGTTTGCAAGGAGGACAATTGCTGGTTCAGTGTTATGGAGGAAGTTGTTGAGCTTTGTTTTGGACACTTGTAATTTCTTTAAAAAATTGCATCTATTTTCTCAGAGAATGTAAAGCAAGGTCATCAACCAGAAGTGCAGATTGTGAAGTGTATTCTTGATATTTGAGGAAAGGAAACATAAAATAACTATTTAAGAAAGTGAGAGAGTAATTGACTGTAGTACAAAACCATGACTTACACAATTAAAATTATATATTTTGTCTTATTCCATAGGTCTTTCCTTCAAATCATATTTTATTACCCCAACTACTTTTACAAGCAAATAAATGAGGTGACTCCTCAAAGGCCTTTCTTTTACTGATATAACCTCTGAGAACCATCACTTTGGTGATTTTAGTTTAAACATAAGTTCTAAATACTTTAAGTTGAATACTGAAACTAAACTATGGGCATGATTAATTCAATGATAACCCTATCAAAAGGAAGACATGCAAATATGAAGTCATAGAAAAGGATACTGCTATGAGAGATTCACAACTTCAACTCAAATTCAGTCATGAATGGCCATTCATAAACAACTTTATTTGTACAGTAAGGTAGAATGTATAAGTGCATGAGCCAAGTTCTCCTTATGAGAAAAGAAAGTTACATATCGAGAAAGGATGAAAGCTAGAATAAACTTTGTGGTATAGGATTGAAATCATTAGTATCAGTATGAATTTCAGTTTGTAAAATACATACTCACATAGACTACTGATAGATAGGAAAATAGATAAATGTAGAGGTATGTGGGTGCACGAAGGATGTGTGCGTTTCTAGCACTGTCCTTAGAGGGCCTAAAACCATTCACACCCCAGTAATGGACACACTCTCCACACTTATCTTAGTTTCTATTAATAATTCTCTAATTAAAGGAACCAGGGTTCCTTGTAGAAATGGTTTATTTCAAGATTGGAGCAAGAAAAATACAAGATAAATCCAGAGCACCTTATAGTGCTGGAAACTAAGTAAGTATTCAAAAAAAGCTGGGGCTCACAAAAAGGAGAAAGGAGCCAATCTAAAAGAGATCTTACAATTATGCAATAAAAGATATAATGGTATTGAATCATAACCTCTAGAATAAAATAAATATTCATAATATAAATAAATAATTCAATAAATAAACAAATAGAGAAGAGGGAGAGTGTCTCCTTACAAAAGAATTCCAATTAATAAATCTAGAAGAAAAAAGTGACCGATAGAATCGCCACTGGAAACACACAGTAATGATTGTTGCATACAAGATGTATTGAAGGTTGTTAAAAGCAGTGGGTGAAGGTTTGAGAAAAAGAAGAATATTTACATACCCAAATATATCTTCCAAGATATTAATTACTTGCAAATGAAAAAACAGTAATTTTACAATATAAAAACTGGCTGACATCACCTTAAGTTTCTGTTGCTCTACATTTTCACCAGCATTTTGTGTTATCAATGTTATGTCCTTTTCTGTACCAGGATCAGATCTAGAATTTCATATTTCATTTACTTTTTGTGTCCCTTTAGCATCTTCCAATCTCTAACAATTCTATTGTCTTACTTTGCCTTTCATAACCTTGATCTTTTTGAAGAATATTGGTAGGCTATCTTGCAGAATGTCTCTTAATTTGGGTTTATATCATGTTTTCTCATGATTAGATTAAGGTTCTGTCTTTGTTTAGCAAGAATACTGTAAAAAGTGTGTACTGGTATTTCACTGTTGTTTTCATTTGCAAAAATGTTTTCATTTTTTGAGACAAAGTCTCTCTCTGTCGCCAGGCTGGAGGGCAGTGGCGCGATCCCGGCTCACTGCAACTTCCGTTTTCCGGTTTCAAGCAATTCTCCTGCCTCAGCCTCCCGAGTGGCTGGGACTACAGGCACGCACCACTATGCCCAGCTAATTTTTTGTACTTTTAGTAGAGACGGGGTTTCACCATGTTGGCCAGGGTGGTCTCGATCTCTTGACCTCGTGATCCGCCCGTCTCGGCCTCCCAAAGTGCTGGGACTACAGGCTTGAGCCACCGCGCCCGGCCTCATTTGCAACTCTTTAATGACATATGATATTGGGCATCTTTTTATATGCTTATTTTATGTCTGTATATGTTCTTGGCAAGGTGAAGGTGAGATCTTTTAAAATCTCCCAGTTTTAAATTGGGTTCTCTGATTTCTTATTGTGAGTTTGAATTAATTTATATTTTGATACTAGCCCTTTAACCAACATGTGTTTTACAATGATTTCTTTCCAGTCTGTGGGTTGTCTTTCCATTCTCTTAATGACGTTTGACCTATATTTTCAATTTTTATTTTAGATTCAGGGGATACATGTGGAGGTTTGTTACAAGAGTATATTGTGTGATGCTGAAGACTGGGGTATGAAAAAACCAATCACCCAGGTAGTGAGTATAGTGTTCAAAAGGTAGTTGTTCAATCCTTGCCCCTCTTCCTCCTTCTCCTAGTACCTGGTATCTATTGTTGTCAACTTTATGTCCATGTGTACCCAAAGTTTAGCTCCCAATTATAAATGAGAATATGCAGTATTTGATTTTCTATTTCTGCATTAATTTGTGTAGGATAATGGCCTCCAACTGCATTTACATTGCTTCAAAGGACATGATTTCATTCTGTTTTATGGTTGTGTAGTTTTCCATGGTGCATATGTACTACATTTTTTTAATCCAGTTCACCACTGATGAGAACCTGGGTTGATTCCATGCCTTTGCTATTGTAACTAGTGCTGCAGTGAACATATGGATGCATGTGTCTTTTAGGTAGGACAGTTTACTTTCCCTTGGGTATATTAGCAGTAATAGGATTGTTGAGTTGAATGGTGGTTCTGTTTTAAGTTCTCTGAGAAATCTCCAGAGTGTTTTCCACAGTGGCTGAACTAATTCACATTCCCACCAATAGTGTATAAGAATTTCCCTTTCTCTGCGGTTTTATCTGTTATTATTTTGACTTTTTAATAACAGCTATTCTGACTGGTGTATCTTATTGTAGTTTTGATTTGCATTTCTCTGATGATTAGTGATGATTATTTTTTCACATTTGTCAGATGCTTGCATGTCTTCTTAAGGTGGTTATATTTTGTTGCTGATTTGTTTGTTTCTTACAGATTTTAGCTATTAGGCCTTTGTCAGATGCATAGTTTGTAAATATTTTATCTCATTCTATTGGTTATTTACTCTGTTGATGATTTCTTTTGGTGTGCAGATGCTCTTCAGTTTAATGGGCTCTCACTTGCCAATTTTTGGTTTTGTTGCAATTGCTTTTGGGGACATAGCCCTGAATTCTTTGCCAAGGCTGGTGTCAAAAGAGTATTTCCTACATTTTCTTCTAGTTTTTATAGTTTGAGGTCTTACATTTCAGTCTTTAATCCATCTTGAGTTGGTTTCTGTATATGGTAAAATGCTGGGGTTTAGTTTCATTCCTCTGCATATGGACAGTCAGTTATCCCAGCACCACTTATTGAATAGCGGGTTCTTTCCCTATTGTTTATTTTTGTCAGATTTATAGAAGATCAGATGGTTGTAGCTGTACACATTCAATGCTATTCCTATCAAACAACCAACATTATTTTTCACAGAATTAGAAAATAGTATTCTGAAATTCATATGGAACCAAAGAACCCAAGTAGCCAAATAAATTCTAAGCAAAAGGAGCAAAGCTAGAAGCATATTACCTGACTTCAAACTTCAAACTATATTATAAGGCAACCATAACCAAAATAGGATGGAACTGGAACAAAAACATACATAGAGGTCAATGGAACAGAATAGAAAATCGAGAAGTTTGATACTTTTAATGGACTTTATTTTTAGAGCAGCTTTAGGTTCACAGCAAAAGGTACAATTATTTCCCATACACTCCCTACTCCTATACGTACATAACTCCCTCCATTATCAACATACCCCACCAGAGTGGCACATTTGGTATAATTGCTGAACCTACATTAACTTGTCATTATCATCTAAAGTTTATACTTTTATTGGGGTTCACTGCCAGTGTTGTATATTTTATGTGTTTAGACAAATGTATGATGACATGTAGCCAACATCATAGTTTCATTGCCCTAAAAATCCTTTGTGCTCTGCTTATTCATCACCTTTCCACTCTTAACCTCTTACTGTGTATGTTTTCTTTTCTTCATTTTCTGGCACAAAAATTGGAGAATGATGGAAGAGTATCCTTCATAAGTATAATTGACATACAACGTTTTAAGTGACAACACAAATAGAAATTTGCTTGATTTGTTCATATTTTGTTCTCACCGATATGACTGTGTCAACAATAACTCTTAACTTTGAAATAATAAGCAAGAACTTTGTTGTTTTGCTGTTTTGAAAGATATCTCATATTACATTTGAGACAGGTTGGGAATGATCACAAAGGGTAGCAGCTGACAGTGAAATCAATTAATAATTGGCAAAAGCCAATTATGTACTTATGTATAGATTGTTATAATAAACAAAAACAACCAAAATGAATAAAATTTTAATAACGCTTTTCCTGTAAAACATTGAAATACATAAATTATGATAATAAAAGACAAAATTGAATTTATCAAGATTTTTATTGTGAAATTGAACCTCTTCTTTTTTATTATTCTCTTTCACTTACATAGGGAAAAATGAAAATGGTATTGTAAAACTCAAATGTTGAGATTTAAAGAAAATTTCATTAAAAAAATAAAGTTCATAAGAGGAAAAAGTTAATATCTATAAATAAGAATACTGAAGACAGTATTTTCAACCTAACATTATTTGACGAAAAATTTTCATATGACTGTAATTTTAAGGGGTTGCATCCTCATAATTTATTACAAATCCATTTTTCTAAAAAGAGAAATTAACGAGAGTGAAATGATTGTTTCATAACTTAGTGAATCAATTCTCTCTATATAATTTAATTTGTTTTTTACATGTCAAAATAAAAAACATGAGTAATAAACAATAACAAATAATATGTGATCAAAAATCTAATCAAAACTGCCCAAAAAATGAATTGTTTACCAATAAACAAATATTCAACGGAAAATGAGATATATTGAATAGATTTTCTGATTTTATCACTGAGTTTCTTTATTTTCTCTAAGCACAAACTTAACTCTCTTTTATGCATCAAAGCCATTGCACCAGTAAGACTTTTCTGGGTTACAGACAAGGAAATAGGTTTCTGGATAACTCATAGGTTTTCTTTTGAAAATTTATCAAAATTTCCAGAATAAATTGTGGATTAGATTTTGTCTCCAACTGAACTCAACATACATTGGTAAAGAAAAAGCCTGTCATTAATATAGAGTGAGAAGAAACTGTGATAACCTGTGATTTCTAGAAGTGAAAGTACTTTTAGAGTCTATGTAATTCTTAGTACTAACAAAGAAATAAGGAAATTTATTTAATAGTGGACGAGTTAGGGAGTGAACTGAAATTAGAAATTTGACTCCAGCAAATGAGTCATACATATATCTTAGTAATATGAAAATAGAGCTGGTAGAAGCAAATTCAGGCCTGGATCAGTGTGTTGTATGGATCACTTTGAAGGCTAATGTATGACTTTGAAGGCTAATGGCCCTCTTCTAAAAGGGCTGAGTTGGTTGGAAATCAGAATCCAGCTTCAACAGAAAGAAAGTTGAAGATTGAGGACCTTAATTCCACAAACTTTTATTCATTGTTGGTATACTTTCATACACCCAACATGTGAATATAATTTTCCTGAAAATGTGGTCTAAGATAATTTGATTTTAATTCTAATTAAATTATTCCAATATTGCCTCAATCTAAAATTACTGTTTGGGAGAACTGTTCTGGAGATGGAAACTGCATACATTCTACATGAAAATATCTGAACTTCAGCCCTTGTTATTGGTCTATTCAGGGTTTCAACAACTTCTTGGTTTAGGCTTGGTGGGGGGGTACAAGTGTCCAGGAATTTATCCATTTCTTCCAGGCTTACTGGTTTATGTGCATAGAATTGTTTGTAGTAGTCTCTTACAGTAGTTTGTATTTCTGAGGAATCAGTGGTGATATCCCCTTTATCGTTTTTTATTGCATCTATTTTATTCTTCTCTCTTTTCTTTTTCATTAATCCGGCTAGTGGTCTATTTTGTTGATCTTTTCAAAAAACCAGCTTCTGGATTTACTGATTTTCTGAAGGGTTTTTTGTGTCTCTATCTCCTTCAGTTCTGCTCTGATCTTAGTTATTTCTTATCTTCTGCTAGCTTTTGAGTTTTTCTGATATTGTTCTTCTAGCTCTTTCAATTTTGATGATAGGGTGTCGATTTTAGATCTTTCCTTGCTTCTCATATGGGCATTTATTCCTATAATTTTCCCTCTAGACACTTCTTTAAATGAGTGTCAGAGATTCTGGTACGTTGTGTATTCATTCTCGTTGGTTTTGAAGAATATTTTTATTTCTGCCTTCATTTCATTGTTTATCCAGTAAACATTCAAGAGCCAGTTGTTCAGTTTCCATGAAGCTGTGCGGTTCTGAGTTAGTTTCTTAATCCTGAGTTCTAATTTGATTGCACTGTGGTCTGAGAGCCTGTTTGTTATGATTTCCATTCTTTTGCATTTGCTGAGGAGTGATTTTCTTCCAATTATGTGGTCAATTTTAGAGTAGGTGCAATGCAGTGCTAAAAAGAATGTATATTCTGTGGATTTGAGGTGGAAATTTCTGTAGATGTCTATAAGGTCCCCTTGGTCCAGATCTGAGTTCAAGTCCTGGATATCCTTGTTAATTTTCTGTCCCATTGATCTGTCTAATATTGACAGTGGAGTGTTAAAGTCTCCCACTATTATTGTATGGAAGTATAAGTCTCTTTGTAGGTTGTTAATAATTTGTTTTATGTATCTGGGTGCTCCTGTATTGGGTGTGTATGTATTTAGGATTGTTAGCTCCTCTTGTTGCATTGATCTTTTTACCATTATGTAATGCACTTCTTTGTCTTTTTTGATCTTTGTTGGTTTAAAGTCTGTTTTATCAGAGACTAGGATTGCAACCTTTGCTTTTTTTTTTTTTTTTGCTTTCCATTTGCTTTGTAAATACTCCTCCATCCCTTCATTTTGAGTCTATGTGTGTCTTTGCATGTGAGATGGGTCTCTTAAATATAGCATACCAATGTGTCTGACTCTATCCAATTTGCCATTTAATTGGGACATTTACCCCATTTACATTTAAGGTTAATATTGTTATGTATGAATTTGATCCTGTTATCATGATGCTATCTGGTTATTTTGCACATTAGTTGATGCAGTTTCTTCACAGTGTCCTTGATCTTTATATTTTGGTGTGTTTTTTGCAGTGGCTGGTACCAGTTTTCCCTTTCCATATTTAGTGCTTCTTTCAGAGGCTCTTATAAGGCAGGCCTAGTGGTGACAAAAATTCCTCAGCATTTGCTTGACTGTAAAGGGTTTTATTTCTACTTTATTTATGAAACTTAGTTTGGCTGGATATGTTCATAATTATATACGTATTATCAACTTTTTTTAGATATTGGCAAATTACAACTGTGACATATGAAATGATTATTGATACATAAATAGGTCTGTTTGCATACACTTCATCTTACACTATTGGTCTATTTTTCTATGCCTGTGTCAGTATCAATCCTGTTTTACTATTATAACTTAGTAAAAGTCTTGATGTATGGTTGAGAAATTCCTCAATTTTTTTTCTGTTTTGAAGTCATCTTAATATATTCCTTTTGTTATTATCACATAAACTTTAGATAAAATTATCATGTTTCTTGTTGCTGTTTTGATTTAAATTACGCTAAAGTTTTATTTGAGGAAGTTTATTTATTTATTTGAGTAAGACTTAGAACAATAAGTGTTCCATTCATGAACACAGCATTTCTCTTTACTTTTTTGCATTATATTGCAATTCTTTCCGTGAAAGTTTTATATAATTTTATAAGATGTTTTTGTTACCTTAGAGTTTTTACCAATATTATGAATAGTATCTTTTATCTATTATCTATTATAATTGGTTAGTACTGGTATATAGGCCCAATATTGATTTCTGTGGGTTATTATATAACAACATTATTTATTTTTGTGTTTTAAAAGCCCATCTCCACTTGTAGATTCTCTTGGGTTATCTAGGTAGACAATAATATCATCTATAAATAATTTTTTTAATCCACTTTCTTATTCTTATATTTTATTTAATTTTCTTGTCTTCTTGCTTTGGCTAAGATTTAGAATATGTTGTAAAACAGAAGGGGTCATAGAGGGGATCCTTGGCTTTATCTTAATTTAATGACAATGCTTCTAAACCTTTGTCATTATCATATTTACCATGATATTTTTGTTAACGATGTATTATTTAGGTTAGGTATCGTACTGTTACATTTTATTTGTTATATTAATATAGAATTGATTACATAATTTAAATTTGGCAGTGCGCTATATTATATTAATAGCTTTTCTGATCTAGAATTATCTTGCTTTCCTGGTATAAATTTTCCTTCATAATCATAATTTTTATTTACTAATAATTTAATTTAGAAAATTATTACCTACTTTTAAAATTTCTATTTTTTTTTAGGTACATAGTAGATGTATTTTTTACAGGTTACATGAAATGTTTTGATATAAGCATGCAATATGAAACAAGCACATCATGGAGAATGGGATATCTATCCCCTCAATCATTTATTCTTTGAGTTACAAATAATCCAATTATATTTTTTAAGTCATTTAAAAATATACAATTAAGTTATTATTGACTATAGTCACTCTATTGTGCTATTAAATAACAGTTTGTATTCATTTTTTAAATTTTTTTTTGTATGTCTCTTTATTTTGGATTGATCCCTAGTGCCCCATTCAGTTTATTTGGTGAGGTCATGTTTTCCTGGATGGTGTTGATGTTGGTAGATATTTTTTAGTGTCTGAGCATTGAAGGATTAGATAGTTATTGTAGTCTTCACTGTCTTGGCTTATTTGTAGATGTCCTTCTTGGCAAGGCTTTTCAGACATTAGGAAGGGCTTAGGTGTTGTGATCTAAGTTGTATCTGCTTTATGGAGCACCTCCAGCCCAGTAAGGCTGTGGTTCTTGCAGACTTGTAGAGGTACTGTGTTGATGGTCTTGGATAAGATCAAGGAGAATTCTCTGCATTATCAGGCAGAGACTCTTTTTCCCTTCCTTTAATTTCTCCCAAACATACAGAGTCTCTTTCTCTGTACTGAGGTATCTAAAGCTGGGGGTGGAGTAACCCAAGTACCCCTCTGGCCACCACCACTGTGCACTGGGTCAGACCTGAAGCCAGCACAGTGCTGGGTCTTGCCCAAGGCCTGCTGTAACCAATCCCTGGTTGCTGCCTATATTTGTGCAAGGCCCTGGATTGCTCCAATCAACAGGTGGCAAAGCCAGGCAGACCTGTGTCCTTCCCTTGGATGGTTCCAGGAGTGCTGTCCAGGAATCAGGGACTAGAGTAAAAACTTTAGAAGTCTACCTGATGTTCTATTGTATTTGGGCTGAGCTGGCACTCAAACCACATGACACAGTCTTTCCAACTCTTCCTTCCCCTTTCCAAAGGGAGAGCAGCCTCACTCCATAGCCACTGCCACCCCAGGCCAAGAGGAGTACTGCTGGACTACTGCCTATATTCCCTTAAGGCCCAAGGTCTCTTAAATTGGCCTGTCATGAATGCTGCCTGACCTGGGACTCACCCTTTAGGAAAGTTGGCTCCCTTCTGGCCCAGGACAAGTATAGAAATGCCATCCAAGAGTCAAGTCATAAAACTGGGGACTCCCAGGAGCCTGCCTGGTACTCTACTCTGCTGTTGTCATCCTGGTACCCAAGGTGCAAGACAAAGTCCCCTTTACTTTTTCCTCTGGTTTTCTCAAGCAGAGGGAGTTTTGCCCTGTAGCCATCATAGCTGGTTATGTGCTGAGTTTCACTGAAAGACAGCAAGTCTCAGAGGTTTATCCAAGGCCTTCGATGTAGTACCTGGGTGTTGCTGCTGATTATTCAGGACCCAAAGACTCTTCAGTTAGGTGATGAATGTTACCAGGACTGGATCCTTTCCTTCAAGGCAGTGAGTTTCCTTCTGGCCCAGGGTTTGTCTAAGGACGTTACCTGCGAGGTAGAACCTGGAACAGGGGCCTCATGACTCTGACTGGGGCTGTATCATGTTGTGGCTGGGCTGGTATCCCAGATGCAAGACAAAGTCCTCCCCATTCTTCTCTCTCCTTTCCTCAAGCAGAAGGAAGAGGTCTATTTTGGAGCAGCAAGCTATGCAGCCTGAGATTAGGGGAGGAATGAGGACAACACTTCCTTAACTGCCCAGCTGGTGTTTCAGTATGTCTTGTTACCCTACCCCTTCACCAGTTGACTGTCTGGGCCTAATTCAGCACTAGAACTTGCCTACAAGTTGCTGTTCTTATAGCCTAGACTGCCTTTCAAGTTTACTTGGAGACACAGAGTGCTGTAGCTTGCTGTGGAAAGGTTTGTGGGAAGTCCAGTTTGGACCACTGGGATCAATGATTCCCCTCTGTCTACGGCTGGTTTAAATCCTCCCTCTGTGCGCAGACATCAGCTGAGTTTGGTCCCATTTTTCTTTCTGCTCTAACAAGCTAGCACTGAGTTCAATGCCTCACAATTGCTGTGCTCTTCCTTTTCCGGTGCCCAGAGATGTGCTCCATACCACGCAGCAGCTGCCTGCAGTAGGGAAGAGTGGCATTCATGATTTCAGACTCTTTTTTTCTATCTCTTCAGTGCCTCTTTGAGCAATGTGAAGTTAAAATCAGATACTATGAGTGCTCACTTAAGTTTTATTTCTTATGAAGTTTTTTTCTTTCTGTGTAGATCGTTATTAACTTGGTGTCCCTGTGAGGGGGACGATGGGTGGAGCTTTGTATTCTGCCACCTTGCCCTGCCCTCTATCGTACCTATTGTAATATTGGGGTTCAGGGTGCCCTCAGCTCCCCTGAGGATGTTTCTCCAGGTTCTTGGCCTCCTGCCCTCTCAAGAATGAGAGAGGGGACCACGGCACAGTGCGCAATAAATGCCAGACTCAAAAGTGTTTGTAGAAAGTGATTTATTTAGAGTGAAAGAGAGAGAAACGGGAGAAGGAGAGAGAAAGAAACAGCTAACTCTCACGCTGAGTGAGAGAATCCAGAAAGATGGAATCCAGGAGAGGAAAGCAGCTTCCATACTGAGTGGAAAGGAATAGAGAGAGATGGAGTTTAAGAGGGGAAGACAGGCTTCCAGAAGAGAGTGTGGAAGGGGACCCCAGAGGGGAAATCCAGGAAAGAGAAAGATGGTTTCCACGAGAGTGCTCATGGAAGGAGACCCAAACATGGAGTCTGAAGGGGTGTGGAAGAAGGGGACTTTTAACGTGGGAGGAACCCTCACCTTCTCCAAGACCCCTGTCCAGTGAAAGGAGTTCCTTAGAACTTCTGCCGGAGTGATTGACTCTTAGTTTCTTCCCACATCCACGAAATCCAAACATAAACCATTAAATCTCCCAGATGGAGAGAGATGAGAGGAGGGCATAGTGCTGGGAAATTCTTGCTCTTAAAACTATGCCCCCTTGTGGACGAAAGAGAACACCTTCCCTCATTCCCTCCCTCTGAACAGGAAAGCCCAACTTCTGCTGGAACACGAGCGTCGGTCCTCTTTAACTACTTCCTGCTGAAATGGGGCGTAGAAGGGACCCTGCAGTTGAGGTTTCCTCCTGAGGGGAGGCTTTCAGGGGTGCAGGTTGATCTAGAGGTCCGCAATAGAGCTCACGAGCCAAAGATATCCAGGGTTCCAGCAGCAGGATTTTTTGTGACTTTATGATTTGGTTTACAAAATAGCAGCATTTTTCCTAGAAAGAGGCTGGTTCCCTTCCCACTATGAAAAGGATACTCGTAGTTCAAGAGATAGCAAAGTTGAGGGTTATAGTCCTATGAATGCCAGGATATAAATTAGACATGAGTGGTTACTTCTCTGAGGATCCTGTTGGAAAAGCAGATGTAGATTTTCTAATGGCTCACAGGGATATGAAGGGTTGTCTCCTGGAACTTCAGGCTGTGGAGTGGAGGGTCTGTGACTTTCCTTACGGGGTATCCAAGGCTTAAGCAGAGTGTGATGAATCCATGAGTCTATTCCCACTACCTTAACTGCTGTTGGAGTGGACAGAATGACCGAAAACGATCCTTCCCAGGATGGGCCTAGAGAGAGAGAGTCTGAGGGGAGACAATTAACAAGCACCAAGTCTCCAGGGTAGGAGAGAAATACTGGGAAGCCCTTGCAGTGTCCAGGAGAAAACTGATTTCCTGGACCTCAATGGTCAGCTTTACCCAGGGCTCTGTGAGGGTGACGGCTCGTGCTGGTACTTGCTCCAAGAACCCTCAGTCCTGCCATTGGGTCATCTGGTCAGACACCTCAGGCCCTGAGAACCTTCATCCCCTGGGACAGTGTGCTTTCCAGTGATTCCCTTGCACAGTGGGCACGGACGAGATGGTGATCCATTCCTCTGAGGACAATTTCTTACAAAATGTCCCTTCAGACTTCACTGGTAACAAGTTCTGCCAGACTAGTGGCTAACCCAAGCCTTTCCCTCATTTGAGCCCCTAGGGTCTGCTTGCCTGAAAGCCATGACTAAGGCTGATCTCTCGTGTTTCTTTCAGCCTCTTCCTCCTGGTCTCTATTATAAAACACCGAGGTTGCCTGGTTCAATAACGATTCTAGGCTCTGCTCTGGTCCCAAAGCCAGCTACTGGAGCTTCCTCCTGATAACCTGCTGCTGAATAAGTAATAAACTTGTCCTTTAGTATTAACCGACCCTCTATGGAGTCTGGTGACAGGGGGGTGTACTTCCTTAAGCCTTCTGCAAGCACTCAAGGAAAACTGTTGGGTTTTCTTCCGTTCCCTTTGGGGGTTATGTTTTCCATTCGGCAGAGGGTAATTTGGCCAGCTGTTTGGCAGAGAAAAATAAGCCACTTCTTCTTTAAAGACTGTGTGTTACATTGGTCCCAATTTTCCAGTATGCATTTTAATGGAGACTTGAGCTTGGGAATAGAAGCACCCATCTGAAATTGAACATAAGGGATGCCCGCACCCTCGGTTAAAGAAATTACAGCCGCTTCGACCTGAGGCGGCCCCCAGGTAAAATGGTTACTGAAATGAAATGTCTTCCAGTCAGTACCCCGAAATTTCGTGTGCCCAAGATGCATGATCCATCTTATCAGAGGGGCTCTCATGTACTGGATTGCAATCATGACCTACCAGCATCAATAAGACCACTCACTGCCTGCATGACCTCCAGTGACTACCATAGAGTCGTGGAACGAGAGGAGCTATTGGTTGGGTAGTCACGTACCAAGGAGCCCCAACAAGACCAGTGAAGCTCAGGATGTAGGTACCAATATTTCCCAGGAAAAGTCCAATTTACATAAGCCAGATTATAAAACTGCCCCAGAAGGGTAAACTTCTAGGGAGAGGCCATTAAAACACACAGCTCAAAGAAGGCAGGCCGGGCATGGCTGATGCTGGAATAATGCCCTCAGGACCAGGGCCTCCTCTCCCCTAACCCATTTTCCATTGTATGAAAATGCTAAGATTGTGAGAGCTGCCATTGACTATTTGGCCCTGAAACCGGCTTAACTATGATCTTCTAGATGGAAAAGTTCTGCCAGAGAGAAGGCCAATCCTAAGCAAGACAAATTATACACCAAACACAAAGTCCCATAGCCTTCAGCTTCTGAATTTCCCCAAACCGTCTCACCAATTCAAGACTGACTCCACCACGGATTTGAACCAGCAACCTTACAGTTGCAGGTGCTACACCTTAACCAACTGTGCAAACAGGTCACTTGCATTAAGGGAAGGCAGAAAGCTTTCTTAAGCTGTATTTTGAAAGAGAATGCTGCACCCTGAGGTGGTGTGGCCTGCCTAAAAGTCAGGTGGGGCTGATGGCCGGCAGCTGCTTCCTCGGCTTTCTTTCCCCTTCCTTTCCCTCAGAGCCGCACACCGGCTGAGGAAAAAAGCCACTTACCGAGTCAGTTTAAAAGCCGTGTTCACAGCTGCTGGGCCACCGTGAGTTCCACACCTCTGCGGCTTTCAGTCGCCATGTTGACCAGCCAGAACCACTTGCACGCCTGGGTCACTTCCCGAGCTACTGGCCACACAGGGACCTGTGGCTGGCAGGCAAACGCCCTGGGGAGTCTTTTTACCCTGCTTCCTGGGACTGGAGAATGCTGCAGAGGCCTGCTAGAGCCATACGCCAGGCTGCCGCGCTCCCTGGTCCCTCGCAGGCTCCGGTTGTACCTCGCCCCTCCCCGCTGTTTCCTCCAACCCACAGCTGTTTGGTTCCGCCCCTGAGGCTGGGCTGTTCCCTGCTGCAAGGAGCAAAAGGCCCTGGGGCCGTGCTCCCCGCTCTGCCCCACAGGCTCCCTCAGGTTTTGGTCCCAGAGATAATATCCAAAGGATAGAGAAGGAGACGGAAAGCAGAGAAAGAGCTTGAAGGTAAAAAAACTGTGCTTTTAATTCTGGCTGGGCTGTGCTGCTTAAGCCATGCTGGATCCTGCCTCTGAGGCTCCGCTGCTCAGGTTCCTGCTGCCCTGCCTGGCTGCAGCCACTTCAGGTGTTCTCAATGAGACAGAACAAAAGGGGGTCAGTTTTACTCACAATTTGAAGGCTCCTTCTCCGGCTGTATCTTTCCTGGCTGTACCCCTCTTCTGGTGTACCCCTCTCCTGGCTGGCTCTCCAAAATGTAATATTGGGGTTCAGGGGTTCAGGGTGGCCTCAGCTCCCCTGAGAGGATGTTTCTCCAGATTCTTGGCCTCCTGCCCTCTCAAGAATGAGAGAGGGAACCACGGCACAGTGCACAGTAAATGCCAGACTCAAAAGTGTTTGTAGAAAGTGATTTATGTAGAGAAAGAGAAACGGGAGGAGAGAGAAAGAAACAGCTAACTCTCGCTGAGAGAATCCAGAAAGATGGAATCCAGGAGAGGAAAGCAGCTTCCATACTGAGTGGAAAGGAATAGAGAGAGATGGAGTTTAAGAGGGGAAGACAGCCTTCCAGAAGAGAGTGTGGAAGGGGACCCCAGAGGGGAAATCCAAGAAAGAGAAAGATGGTTTCCACGAGAGTGCTCGTGGAAGGTGACCCAAACATGGAGTCTGAAGGGGTGTGGAAGGAGGGGACTTTTAACGTGGGAGGAACCCTCACCTTCTCCAAGACCCCTGTCCAATGAAAGGAGTTCCTTAGAACTTCTGTTGGAGTGATTGACTCTTAGTTTCTTCCCACGTCTGCGAAATTCAAACATAAACGGTTAAATCTCCCAGATGGAGAGAGATGGGAACGGGGCATGGTGCTGGGAAATTCTTGCTCTTAAAACTACACCCCCTTGTATACCTTGGAAAGAGAACACCTTCCCTCACTATGTTTTGCAGTTAGATTTTTCAATACCTTTCTTTTTTATAGTATCCTTTACCTATTAGGTATCAAGGTTATGTTAAACTCATACAATTAATTATTTCCATTTAAAAAAATAATTTGGAATAATTTTTATTAGCCATAATTTATCTCTTTCTTGATGGTTTACAAGAAGTTCTAGCTATAGTATCTTTTTAATTATAAGATATTAAAATGATTGAATCAATATTTAATGGAGTGTATTAGAATCTATTTTAGTAGGTTTTAAAAAAAATTTGTCAATATTATCTAAGTGGACAGGTGAGATACAAGTGCTTATATTTGATAAATTTTGATTTATCCTAAATATATATCAAATTTTATATATTTGAGAATCTAGAAATGTTCTTAATTCTATGGCCAGAGAATTTTTAAAAAAAATTTTTCATGTACTATAGAACATTGAACAGGATAAAATATTTAGACATTAAGTTCTATAAAGGGGTGTAGAACTAGCATTATTCTTTGTATTCATGAGCCCTGAATTGCATAATTATAAATATGTATAATTTGCATATAATTTGAATAAAATAGGAAAATATCCCTTGACTTTTCATGCTTTCAAGCTTATTTAAAAAAATAGAATAGCTACACTTTCTGACATGTCAGAAATAAAAATTCTACATATGATGTCTGAATGTCACTTTGGATTTTATTATAAAATTAGAATGCTGTTTCTCATGAAGAAATTCTACTTTGGAAGATTACAAACTTTTACACATTAAATGCATGTGCACTGGGAAAGCAGCTGAGCTTATTTTAATAAATCAATGCATATTAGTGAAAAGTAGGTGCAGTTGGATAATTTAATTTTCTAAAATAATGGTGAACAACTTTTTTGCATGATGACAAGCTTAGAAAAATTACAAATGTATTTAAGTGGAACACTCATAAATTCAATAGTCAGTAGCTTTATCTTTCCAAGTGAAAAATATTCACTTTTCAAATTTGATTATTTTACTGTATAAAATAATGAGAGAAATATAATAAGATTTATATTTTTCACCATTGACATGGGATGTCTTGGGAAATAGCATACTTAGGAGCTACTTTAAATTTTTTTCCCTTAGATTTTTACAGTACTTTGTCATGCACTGCCTTTATATGCATTATATCATTTTAAGACTTATATGCATTATATCATTTTAAGACATATCATGCAAAGACTTATTTCTCAGACTGGTTCAGAGGCATGAAGTAACTTGAGGTTCCACAAGAGTTTGGTGGTAGATCTTGGTTTTATCCTGTTAAATGCAACATTAATTGAGCACTGGGAGTTCTACATGTGGATGGGCAGGTGAACAGGTTGCAGCACCCCAGGCTTTCTTCTCTAGTTGTGCTGGACAGGCAGGGAAGGTGATTCTAAATCTGAGCATCACTAGCACCACTGGCCCTTCAAAAGGGCTGTTTGACAAGCAGACTAATCACTGTCAATTGGCACTTAATGGCTTTGGTTCCTAAAGCATATAGCTTGCTTTGTACCTTGTCTACAGGCTAAATGATATTACAAAAAAAGACTGGAAGTGCATACATCAAAATGTTGTATAGTGATAGTCTTGGGGTAATGGGATTAGATTCCAAATGATACCACATCAAAAATTCATCAAATATTAACAGTAGTGGTTTGTAGGTAGTAAGATTATGGACGTTGAATATTTTTTGGTGAGTCTTTGTATATTCTAAGTTTTATGCATTTAGTAAGTATAACTTTTATAAGTAGAGAACATTGTTATTTAAAAAATAAAAATGAAAGTGAAAGAGGAAACAACAAAGTTCAACAGCATTAATAGATTCTACTGAGTCTATTTGAAGTCTACTGAGGCTGCAATTGACATACAGTTGACTGAATTAAGTCAATAAATTGCATAATATCTGGAAGTTTGGATGAATTTTACCCTTCCCTCAAAAAAACAAAGCTAACTTGAATGTGTGAATGTGTGTTATAGTTTATGTATGCTGTACATGTATGTGGAAAGACATAAACTTACTGAAACAAATAACTTAGAAGTTTTCAAGACCCTTCAGCTATTATTTTTACAAATTGCATAATTTATGAAGTGTGTGTGTATGTGTATGTATGTGTGTCAAATTTGTTAATCTGAAAATAAGACTTTTAAGTCCAAGGACACTTCTAAAATCTTAGTTTGGCTCATATGTAAAAATTTAGTACATGCTACTTGAGTTTTTCCTTTTACTGCCTTAGATTTCAATCTGAATATACAGACTGGACGTTCTCATATTGTACATAATTGCAAGATGTTACAATCATCAGTGCAAATATTACAAAGCATTATAGTTTATTTTACATAATTATGTGATAAAAATTTCGAGGCAGATGCTTAAAAAAAGGACAAAACACCAAACCATAGGAATCTGTTCCGTGTTATAAACTAATAAGGTCTACACCCTATGTTCCTTGGCCACATGACTTTATTTTGCATGTCTCTGAAACAGAAGGAAAACATCCTTTATATCTCAGGATAGTGACACAGAATAAACATTCTTTTCATAGTTTTTAAGTCTCTTTTTTATGACCATAGATTTTTTTTTTAATTTGAAGCTGTCTAGTGTACCCTCAGAATTACCGATCTCAAAAGCAGGCAATCCCAATTTTATAATCAGGTGCTTAGTTGACATAATCTGTGAAAGCTAATACACACCCATTATTTGGTTTGCTGCATGCCAAGTATCTTATGGTGGCCCATTTTTAGAAATTGTATATGTTAAAAGAAGTTTTTAGCTTGATAGAGTAAAATATCACCATTAAGCATATTTACCCTCAAAGGTCATGTAATTGATTTTAGAAACAAACTATGAGTAGGAGTTACAAGAGTTAGATTCTGAAACTTCACCCAGAGCTTAGGGCCCCATATTGGACTATTTCTGTGTCAGAAATTGTTGCGTACGGACTTTTGCTAACTATTGCAGCAGTGTTTTGGAGAGCAGAAAACAGCTCATAGTAATAGCCTAAGGAGGACTCTGGTTTGCCAAGAAGATATTTTCCAAATTACCTTCTTTCTCATCAATAACTGAAAAATCAGTACATATTAGTTGCAATTTCATCTTGAATTCTTTCTTTCCCTTCTGCTCTTTCTTTTCTATTTAGATTAAAAAAAAAAAAAGTCAGTTGTTAGGTCTACAACTTTCTAAGCTACCCAAAATCACAGAAAAATTACAGTGAAGAAGAAAGAATTTCCACTGTCAGTAGAGCCTGGCTGTTACACTAGTTTGTGCAGTGAGTAGGTCATCTCTCGTTTCCCATCTTCCAAATAAAAGGCTCTTTCATGTATGTTCATAGCGGCGCTGTTTACAATAGAAAAGACCTGGAAACAACCCAAATGCCCATCAACGATAGACTGGACAAGGAAAACGTGGCACATATACACCATGGAATACTATGCAGCCATAAAAAACGATGAGCTTATGTCCTTTGTAGGGACATGGATGAATTTGGAAACCATAATTATCAGCAAACTGACACACAAACAGAAAATCAAACACTGCATGTTCTCACTCATAGGCAGTTGATGAACAATAAGAACACATGGACACAGGGAGGGGAGCATCACACACTGGGGTCTGTAGGGGGGGCCAAGGGAGGGACAGCAGGGAGGTAGGGGAGGGATAACATGGGGAGAAATGCCAGATGTAGGTGACAGGGGGATGGAGGCAGCAAACCACATTGCCCTGTGTGTACCTATGCAACAATCTTGCATGATCTGCACGTGTACCCCAGAACCTAAAGTGCAATTAAAAAAATAAAAAGTTATTTCTAGCCAAGAAACTGATATATAAATAAATATATTTACTTCTATATGATAAACTTATCCCAAATTTAACAAAATTATATGTATATACAAACACATATATGTGCATATAGAAAATATATATTATACATAATATATAAAAATTTTAATATAGACATAATACCATACACACACACACACACACACACACACATATGGTATTTTACCCACATTAGAGTTTTCTGATAAACCTATAAAAGATCTCTAGAGGTCACTCTCTGTGAAGGTAGTTGAGGTGATAGCTATGTCTGTAGTGACAGCAGTACCCTCATCTTACAGCATTCATAGTATAAAACAAATTTTTGTTAAAACACGCATATTCAGGGAAGTATAATTTTTTAGGTGGACAGTCATGCTTTTGTCATCCTATCATATAAAAGAATATATTGTTCCAAATGTCACCATCCTGAAAGTACAGAAAAGTTTTCATTTTGCAGAACCTGATTAGAATTTTCAAGGCACAATTTCTACTTTTGGTCAGTAACAGTGATTATCTCTGAGGATCTTGGTAATACTGCCTTTCCTTGGCTCTTGTTTTTCTCTCTACAAATGCTTTGCATGTTGCTACTAAGGAAACTCTTTCTCAAAGAAAGACACTTTTGTGTTAGTAGTGATAGAGAAACATGTAGTAACCCTGTTAAGCAATGTTCCTTCAGAAATGAAAAGCACCTTAGTAAATGTTCCCCCTCAGCAATTAGAACTCTAAAGTATTTTCATACTGAGGAACTTTTCTAGTGATTGAGTTCTCAATGATAAGAGAACACAAAAGGAGATTTATTTTTTTCCCCAGCAAAAATATCTACCCACATTTTTTACTCTTTAAGAATAATTTCTGGCCGGACGGGGCAGCTCAAGCCTATAATCCCAGCACTTTGGGAGGCCGAGGCGGGTGGATCACAAAGTCAGGAGTTGGAGACCAGTCTGGCCAACATGGTGAAACCTAAAATACAAAAAATTAGCTGGGCATGGTGGTGCATGCCCGTAGTCCCAGCTACTTGAGACGCTGAGGGAAGGGAATTGCTTGAACCTGGGAGGTGAAGGTTGCAGTGAGCCGAGATTGTACCACTGCACTCCAGCCTGGCGCCTGGTGATGGAGTGAGACTCTATCTCAAAAAAATAAAATAAAAAATAAAATGAAAAAGAATAATCCTTTGGCTTTCTGAAATGGAAGAGACATCACATTGGCTCAACCTCTGTAATAATATTTTGTCAACTCATGCTTTTCTAGGAGAAGATATTATTGAAACCTCTTTTATGTTGGTATTTCTAAAGATTAATTTTAAAACAAGATTTGGCAATATATAACATGAAATTCAGAATATAGACTAACGTAACAAATATATTATAGTGAAGTTAAGAAATTCAATTAAAAATTGGTTAGAAGTTCATACTAGACTGATGAAAAATGGTAATTAGGGAACTAGAACTAAATTGAAACAATCAGAGAAGCTATTGCCTGGGTACTGAATCAGCCTGGTTTCATGTTGCCTGAAACATAGTTTCAACACAAAGACTGTGGACAGTTCTCCATCTTTCCTATAGAGCAACTGAAGTCCTATGGTAATTAATTCCCATGAGGCAGAGATAACAAGATGAGTGTGGAAGAGCTTATTGCTGACGAGAATTTAATCTGGGTTACTGTTGTATTGGACAAAGATGGTAGCTAAAGAAGGGGATCCCTACCTAGCTCCGGCTTCCTTTTGTGCTAAGCATAGAATCCAACTCTTTGCCGGCCATATGTCTCCTGATGATCTCATGACTACTGACTTGTAAATCATTTCATTTCATTCCATGCTCCCTCATCACTATACTCTAACTCCATAGCCTTCTTTGCTTCTTTAAATATTGTGTCTTCCTTAAGGCCTTTGAGTATGCTATTTCATTTGCTTGGCATGCTCTTCACCAAGATTTTCCCATAGTGGGCATCTTAGAGTCAAATTGAACGCAGCTTAAATATCACCTTTTTGGAGATGGTTTTCAAAACACTTTAGTCTTTTAATTCCACCAGAATAGTTTTTTTAATGCCTTTGTCATTATCTATACTTGTATATTTCTGTGCTCACTGTTACATTCTTGTCTCCCACACTATAATAGAAACTCCATGTAAAACAGGATATTTGTCTGTCTAATTTACTGTTACAGCTTCACTGTTGCCCAATAAATACTTAATGAGTGGTTTTACGTAGTAAAAATGATGAATCCAGTCCATTTTACCAAATGAACTTGATACAATAATTTTGGGATCATGATAACTCAAAGAGATGAAATTAATTTGAGATATGTTTAAGGATAGCCTTAATGCAGGTTTGATATTTTTAATTATGAGTATCCTGCATTAAAAGTTTATTGAATATCCAAGATACTAAACATAAATAATATCTGACCTATTGGTTCATAGAACTGTTTAACCATTAAGTAAATATTTTTTATTAAAATTACAATTTCTATAATTCTTTTATTGATAAGAAATATAAGAAAGAAACGTTCAAGGCACAGATTAAAGGGGAAGTTCCTAAAGAATATTATTAAAATTAGCTTGCCAGAAATAAGTCATATTGCATATGTTTAGATTCACATATTCAGCATGTTCTAAGTTAAAATATATTGTTTCAAAATAAAAATTAATAACAGTTTTGTACTGTTTTTTCACACACATATTTTAATTAGTAATAGTAAATAAAGTTTGTTAAGACAGATATAATTACTGCTCTGGTTCTTTTAGTAGAATGTAAGGGAAAACAAGCCTTAAGAGATATATCCCGCTTGTGATGAGATGAATGACCTCACTGGAGGTGAAGTCCTTTTTGGTTCACATGTCCTTCCTCTTGGATGGAAGCTGAAATCTCATCTGTCTCTTAAGACTTTCTCTAGACCTGAGCTTTGACAGGGGTGTAGTGGAACCAACTCATGGTTCTCCAGGGATGAGTAACATTGAATCTATGGCCAGCCTCATTCATCTTAAGACAGAGGATGCCTGGATGGCGACAGTGCCCTGTCCTAGAATCAGCGGTAGGCACATAGGAAGAATGAGTCTTTGGTTAGAATTAACATATGATTTTTTTGGCTTATTCATCATGTGAAAATAAAAGCTAAAAAACTTTAGAAGAAATTATACTAATTAATAAATATTAATAGTTTAGCAATTCATTTAACATTTTGAACATCTATTATATGTCAGAGACTTCTCTAGACATTTTCACATACTTCTTCATTTTCAATGACATTAAACATACATTTTTTATAAATGTGAAACATTTAGGGATGAGATTAGGAGGAGGGAGGGGTTCAGGGAAAAAACAGAAAAAAAACCTGTTGGCTACTATGTTTAGTACCTGGGTGACTGTCCACAAAACTCCTGAGTTGCAAGTTTACCTATTTAACGAACCTGCACATGTACCCCTGAACCTAAAATAAAAGTTAAAATATTAAGGAAATACTTATGTTTTGTAATAAATTTTACATATCTAAAAGTTTGTTATGGGAATTTGAAAGGAATGCTGTTCAAAGGATTTAAGGATTAATTTAACGAACTGTGGAATCTCAGATACCAATGAGCACCTGGTGATAAGACTTTGGGGGAATGCTATTTGGCAGTATGAGCCAACAGCTGGTTGAGGATGGGTGCAGATGGGCACTGGGTATTTCTCTGTCAGGGTGCCATTGCCACAGTTGGGCCACTGTCTATTCTGCTGTGGTCTGTTCTGACAAGAGCAAAAGGCTGGGTTGGGGACTGGCATACAGGAGCCAAGATGGGTTAGCTGGTAGGCTTGGCAGGCTGGAATGTACCAGGGCAGTGCCATCTATGTGCCCACCTGTGGCTCCCCAGGCAGAGTTTGCCTGAACAACCGAGGGTAGGGTGGCTCAGAGGCAACTATTTTCCAACTAAGCATGCATTTCCATTGACTGATCAGTACAGCCATACTTCTGCATATGAGCTACATTCTGGCTGAACATCAGTTCTGGGAAATCATTTTCCACAGCAACATTCCTTTCCCTTAACCTTGGCTTAGATACTTCTAAATTGATTTGTAAATATAGTATGATATTGTTTCAAATCTATGTGAAACCATTACTCTCCCATCTGCGGGGTTAAAAACAAACAAAGCAAAACAAATATGTATGGAGAATCTGCTATGTAAAAGTGTCTGTTCTAGGCACTGGGTATACAGTGATGGAGAAGACAAAGTCCCTATCTCTGCAGGGTTTATAAACCTTCTACAGATGAAAGAGGAGGAAAAGACTGGGCCAGATGGAATTATTGGCCCAGGGGAAGGTCACATGAAAGTCTTATGGGTTTCTATTGCCTCCACGGATGATCAGACTGACATTTCTCGATCACTTTCTAGCCTCCTAGGTTTATGTTATATTTTAGAAATTTATCTATCATTTATCTATTTATCTATCAATCTATCTATCAATCTATCTATCTATCTATCTATCTATCTATCTATCTATCTATCTATTCTATCTATCTAGTTTATCGATCTGATAGAAGGAAAAAATTGGCAGATCCATTCACTACTTCACTGTATGAGAGCACTACAAATCCCATAGGATATTTGGCAGATTTAGGAACATTCTCATGTTCATGAGTGGATCAAACTTTTAAACATGATTTCCTTACCTATATTCTCTAATTAACCATGGATAAAACAACCAGTGACATACACTGTGAAAGACAGAGGGGAGAAATATCCAATCACATTAGACCTGGGCCTGCTCTGCACACAAGGGAAATAGAACCCATTCACAACCACATTTGAAGAGTGCAGAAAAGTCCTCTAACCCAGTGTATCTGCCACATTAAAATGTGTTATCAGGTGGTCCTCACATTAAGTATTTCTCTAGGTTAAGTTCTGAAGGTCCTCTTTGAAATGGATTTACTTGGAACAGATCCACATTAAACTATCATTTCTCTTTAATAGTTTTGAACAGTTTTGGCAAACAGTCACGTAACAAAGAAGAAAATGGGGTGGGGAGGAGAGCGGGGTGTAATGGAACAACAAAAAAAATTCATGAATAGTTCAAAGACAAATAAACATTTCTACTGACTTTAAGGTTACTGTGAACATAAGACTAAAGAAAACGAAAATACTTTGTAAGCAATTATATGATATGTGAAGGAAGGTTAACATGATTGTTACCTACTTTGTGGTGGATCCAGAGGACAGTTATTAAGTGAGTTTGATTCATCTTTAATGAACGTGTCCTTGTTAGAAGCCAGATAAGTTTATATTATACAGAGAATGTTATTATTGTGATCTTTATATTATAGTACTTTTTGAATACTTTTTATAGTTTACAAATAACATTTAATGTAGTTACAATGGCTGAGTTGGATATGGTTTTGAAACCAGCTTTTTTGATGTGTCAATATGCAGCTGCCAAACAATTTTTTTGTTATAAATTTACAAAATCAAAGTAAGAATTAGTAATGAATCATTTTTAATACATGGCTTATTTTTTTCTTAACATTTAAAAATCTTAAATTTTAGAGGGCATATGCTAAATATTTTAAAAATCACCTGTTAGGTTTATTGATCTAGTAAAGTTGGCTTTTTAATACAATTCTTTTATCAGGTCTAGAGAAAGCAAAGGTTATGGATTTCTTCCTGTTTATTCCTAGAACTTACTACATGTAAATTGATAAACATACATAGGCACATGCACACATTTTACTATTTATCTACAGAATTAAGGACTCATGATCATCTTAAAACACTACATTACAATTTTGGAGGGGTAAAAGTTCTTCCAAAGGTGATGTTATAGCACTTCTGTTTTTAAAAATAACTCAATTTTTATAGTTATATTTTTATCATTCAATATGTCAAAAAAATTGAACAATTAATAATGATTATTTTTGTAAGTAATTCAGAGTGTTTTGAGAAAAAAGGAGAAAATTATGTATATAATACAAAAACTAAAGTCTATTTGAAAAATTTAAGCATAGCCTTTTGACTAAATTTTATCAGGATATAACTATATGATTAACTAAACAAGAAAAGTGCAAAAATTATTCAAATGCAATGATTTAACACGGTTTACCAACTCTCAAGATTTTTATATTTGAGTATCCTTTCTTTGGTTTTTATAGCATTTGGTGATATGTTAAATAACATTAACTTTTGGCTATCCTGAATTATATTCCTGTTCTTAAAACAATACCCAAGGGATGTTTTGTTACAACATTTTACATTTCAATTAAGCAGATTTTCATGTAATTGTCTTGTGTATTTTATGTCAAGTATTGAATAAATAAATATCTTAATCTTTATTCTGAAAGTAATTAAACATACTATTATGATACTTTTATATTTGACCATCCTTACTTCAACTAATTGAACTTATGGAATTGATGTTAACTTACAATGATTCTCTTCTACATTTTTCATACATTAACACAACATAGCAAAAGTTGGTTATCAGTGAATAATTCAAATAATAGCATTTCAGTTTATTTTGTGCAACAAAATTGATTTTTCTACAAAATTCAACGAAATTTTTGTTTAAAAAATTTCAAATGCATACTAGTTATTTTTGTATACCCAATTATCTTTTATAGATAACATGATACTTTTATCAAATTATTTTCACTATTCATATTTCCTGTTTACATCAAAGCATATTTTATATAAATTGATAACTTGCTTTTTTAAGAGCAGTAACTATCATAAACATATTTGACTTAGTGTTAATTTTGGAAAGTTTAAATTCCATTATGAAAAGAAAATTTTATGGAGCTAAACAAATAAATATTACATATGTGGGTCAAAAACACCAGTAAAGTGACATCAAATAACTTCATAAGATAGATGTACAAATGCATTTCAGTTCTTTTCTCATCAGTATCCTTTATATTTTTAGACAGTCTTTATGTGAATACAATGACTTCAATATCAAACATTTTAAATGATGCTTGAAATATCAGTCACTTGACTTTGATGTCACACACAATTAAATCCAACCCATCTTCTCTCAGTTAATAACAGCAATCTCACCAAGTCTAGTGCCTAATTAATACTAGCTATTTGTCACAAAGAGGTGACACATGTATATCAGAAAGCTTGAAATATTGTTTTGTGCTGAAGTGTAGCCAGCCAGCCCTGCAAAATAGAATCTGTCTTATGTATGATTGGCTTTAAAGATTTCAAAGGCCCCCGAGTTTAGTGTGTTCAAGCTGGGACGCGACAGTGCATAGAAGGTGTTACTGATGTGACGGGTCCCTTTAGGCTGCTAAGTAGGAAGGTATTTAGAAAGAAATGCAGCTCTAACTGAAATGTTCAGACTTAATAATTCACTTAGGTGATGGGCAGAATTAAGAATAAATTCCCCATGGTAATTTGCTTAACCTGTAGTTTTTAAGCTATGTGACAGAATACACAAATTGTCTTATTTTCTTCGGAAAAACACTTGTGCCTCAAAAATGCTGTTTACTTATATTACTTTATATACTATTAAAATTGTATCCATTAAATAAGTAATATTTTTACTTAAATTCATTTACAGTATGTGATAAGAGATTGATTTAAAGAGTTATCATTGGTCATGAAATTAGGGGAAAATGCCTGAGGTAAATGAAGGCACATCATAAACTATATAGTTCTATGAAAAAATAGGTGAACAAGCAGGGGACATTTGTTGATCAAGTACTTACAGACCTATTCATATACATTATCATTTAGAACTTGGGTTATTATATATACCAATATATTAAATTGAAAAAAATTTGACTAGGCATATCCAAAAAGCTATACTATATTTTTGTAGCTTAGATTTTTCTGCTAAATATTATAACATCTCTCTGTAGGGTTAATGAGAAAAATAAAGTGCTGCCAAATATTTTGTATTAAACAAGCTCTCTCTCTCTCTCTCTCTCTAAGAAGTAGGAAAAAAAATCTACAGAAGTTGCTTAATTTAGCTTTAACTGTAGTTGTTCTGAAATTTTCCTCACTACTCCCTTTTAGTCAGGTCACTGTCCTAGTGGGTATTTTTTCTTACCCTAAACGCATGTTTTACTTTGGATTTACTGGGCACATAGTAAGTTTTACTCTAATTCATTTCTTACTGAAGCCAGTGGGAGAAAGGGCTGATTGTAGTTGAATAAAAGGAAAGAGTTGTAGAACTATAAAATATGACTACTAGGAAATGGAGATGCTTTAAAAAAAATAGAAAGATTCTACTTCTTTCAATGGTCAGAGGCTCTAAATAGCCAACTATCCAAGCCTGACATGGTTGAAAGTAAACAATGCTGATGAGTATCAAAGCAGATACCAGCAGCGTAGTCTCACTCTTTTCAGGCCAGCTCAATTTACAGAGCACCAAGTCCGAGCCTTTTATTTTTCTTTCTCCCAAGTGGAGACTTAAAAAATGTTTCTTCAGATATAAATGCAACAACAACAACAACAACAAACAAAAACAAAAACAAAACAGTAAAAACACTGAGGTTTCTTTAGGTTTGTGAAACTAAAAAAAAAAAAATGGATTTGAATTTTCACTGGCTTCATCTGCAGATGCGGCACACCTCCCCCCATTGGAGCATTTGTTCTTCTTCTGCCTTTAACTACATTTTAATGTATTTGTTCCATTAAATATTCTGTAATTACTAGAAAACTGAAAACAATATCAACAAAATTATTCTGTGGGGGTGTGAAGTGAGGTCCTCAGTATTGGTTCTTCTGACAGGTCCTTGGAGGAACTAGAAACCATAGAGTATTCCCAAAAAGGGCAGTGGCACACATTCTCAGGGTCACAATGTGATTGTTTGTCAATGTGGTTGTTTGTGTGAGTTCTGCAGCAGCTTCTGTCTACAATCTCCAGCTCCTCCATCAGCCTTTTAAAGACTACTTCAGCCAGGTCATTTCTGGATATAGGATGTCACTGCAGCTCTGTATCCATTCAAGGTTGTATTTCTTAGACCAGGCTGATACTAAATTATAACCTTGGTTACATTGGATAAAGGATTAGGTCACCCCTTGGAGTATCCTATAGACAATTTTAGGCAAGTCAGGCCATGCAGCCAGGTGATCCAGAGAGGGGTGAAATAAGACACCCAGTAATTTCTCTCTTGAGGAAATTATCTCTTCGTTTGTAACTGCATTTGTGGTCCCCTTTCTTCCATTTTGCCCCTTCTTACTTGAACATAAAAATTCCATTTAGGACTAAGTCAAGATACTAAGAAAACAAATATAATAAGGCTCTATGCTAGTTAAGATACCGTAGTAAATATCTGCCAAGTTGAAGTGAGAGATTCTCCTAGGCCTCCTCCTTTGCTGATGACGGCTCATGTTTCCTGTGGGAGGCATTTCACTACATCTTCTATTCAGTTGCTAGTAGAGTGTGGTGATCTCCTCCTTTTAAATAAGACTCTTTAAGAATAGCATCCCAAGATTTGTGGGAGCTTATGCTTTCAGAAAGAAAATAATGAGCCAAAAGAGGTAAAGATGTAGTTTGATTTTTATATCAGACTTAGGGGCTAGTATGAGGTCCAGTGAAATCCACTCATGTTTTTCAGTGAATGCTTAAAAACAGCACCATTTTATCAGAATGAGGAGCAGATATTATTCTCTCACAAAATTCCTTCCTTATCTAACTTAAAAAAAATATTAAGAATATGCTTCAGAGTGGTTCTGAAATCATTCTTTGTCTTTTCACCTTTTAACATCTTGTTTATTTGAATGTGCCTAGCCTTCCAGGCATGCACATGTGGACATCATGGCTGTCAGGGCATACTGTTTGGGGCCCTGAATTTTCTGAATTAAGAATTGTCAAAGAGATACACAGTAACTCACATGACTTAAGCATGGATTATTTCTGGACTTCGTGTTTTGTTAGCTTCCCTAAATTGCAGTTATTTATAGAATGCTGCTCAGAAGGTACCGTAATATGCAATGGCTTTATAAACCTACATGAGGTTTATTGATATAAGTAATTTTTATTCTTTGGAGTGATGAATATGTAAAATTCATCTAGGGCTTGTTGACTGATTTATTGTGGGTTGAAGTTGATTTACTCAGTTACTGTAGTTTCACGTGATGCAGTAAAGTTACACAGTTCAGTTGCTTAACCACAAGTGGATATTTTTTCACTACATGTGTTAAAAAATACGAGGACTTTTAGTTTGCAATTATACTAGATAACAAACTTTGACTGATATGCAAAATGAGGATAGTTACACATTTTGGTCCAGCACTGGAATTTTAACTATGATTTAATTAAAATTTCAGAGTGTGACACCGTCATTCCATGTCACATCATATTTCTAGAAAGGATGCCACATGATATGAAGTTATTTTATTTTGTCTGTTTATTAAAAAGAAAATTTCTACTTTTTCTTTTTATACGCATGTGTTTAGTATTTCAAGATAAACAAAATAAAGCTATTTATACATATTTTGAAAATACACAGTTGATTCTGTCAGGCTTACTAGACAGAGGAAATAAATAAGTTTCTTCAAAACTTAACTTTCGATATCTTCAAGTCAAGTCCAGCTAGCTAAGTCTATACACTATAAAGGTATAAATATACATACAGTTAAAAAATCTAGAAACCTTGACATATTCGTGGAATCTAAAATTTGTGAAAGGACAAGCTGGGTCCATTTCTTCTTTTATAGAACAGATAAATTGGCTAATGTATAGGCCTCATCATAAAAATACCACACCATCAAACAGAAGGTGGTCAAGAGTAAAGATCTGGTTGTGGAAATAGATTAAGACTTGGGATACTGTAGACAGAACAAACGGGAAGCAAGATTGGAAACAGAGGAGAATATTGGAGTCAGATTGTCAGGTCAAAGTCAGGCTCACCACCGAGTAAAGCCAGGTTTGTAAACTAAGGTCAGAAACCCTGGAGGTCAGAGTCAGGAGGGCAATGGGAAGTGCCATGATTCAAGCACACAGGCTGGGATGAGGTGGGGACAGAGAGGCAGATCACCAACTGGGAGATGATGCCTGGGGTTCTCTAACATCTGGTGGCTCCTGCTGACTTTAATTCCTCCTGACCCTGGCTCTTAGGTTAACCCCTGCACGCCCAGTATGCTTACTTCCTGCAGAGTTCTAACATTTAATTTTAATGTAAAGTTGGGTGACATCAAAGGCAACCTCAAGCCCTGTAGCCTCTTGTTTATGTGTTTTTACTTGTGTGAAGAAGCATTAAGGACCTTAGCCTTTTATAATACATTCTAGAAAAATTATTTCCAGAAATAAAATGTAAACATCCAAATAACTGATATTTTCTTCAAATGACCAGGGAAATATATATATATATATATATTTATATAAATATATATAAATATATATATATATATATATTTATATAATTTTATATAAATATATATAAATTTATATAAATATATATAAATATATATATATATATATATATATATATGCGCACATATATTTAAATTGAAAAATGGTAGTGCCTTTTAAAGGGATGACCATTATCCATAAATGACCACCAATTTTAATTAGAACAATGTATATCCTTTAATTGATGAATACTACAGTGGTGTTGCCTCTAATTAAAAAAAAAGGAAATAGGTGAATTCTTCTTTTATTTATATAGTGACTATGGACTTAATTATCCTGAAACCTAATTTCTTTGACCATGAGTTACTTACTTTTCCCTGTGCAGGTTGAATATGCATTAACATTTGTTTCTACATTCTTTAAATATTTGCATTATAACATTTCATTATATGGTATGTTTAGATGCACACTTTCTATAAATGCCAATTAGAAAGTACAAAATATATCTATTGAAGAACTTCCTTTGAGAAACTTTAAAAATATTTTCGTTGTATAATTTTTCAGCTTTTAATAGAAATATTTTCACCAGCTCTTCTTATAATCAAATGTTCCAGCACCCAAACTCAATAAGTAATTCAAATTGCTTCTCAAGAAGTTAATGGAAAAGTCTTTCTGGGTTTGCAGACTTAGTCATGTGATAAGCTAAAGCAATGAAGAAAGTGATAATGCTACTTTACAAGACTGAGAACCTATAAAACATGTAAATAATCTGTGCTGTGCCTACTAAATTTGTCTTGATTTCTCTAGTAAAAAAGGCTTTTGTTTGAAATAAAAGTGAATAGTAGCTTTGTTAAATATTAAATTCTAAGAGATTAAAAATATAATTTCCTTCCCTCCTCTTGGTATTTCTCTTATCCTATTGCATGGCATTCTTGGAAATCACTATTGTATTGTTTATTTTTTAAATTAAAATGCTGTTACAACTGCAGTGTTTTTGCATTGTATGAATATTTTATTGCATGATGGAAAAGAATGATTGTGGAAGCCTTAAAATGCTCAATTTTTCATTTAAATATTTTACAAGGAAAATCCTACTGAGATACATCTTCTTTTCATGGATGCCCTGGTGGGCCTCACAGAAGGGAGATATAATATATATAGTTCTACAATTCAGTGCATTTCAATTTTATAAAATAGAGGGACAGAGATAGCTTTCTGTTCTAAGTGGACTGCTAACATCTTATCTGGGTGCCATATCAGAAACCCAAGGTTACCCTCCATGAAGGTAAAAAATGACTGAGCTTTTCTAAAGAGCCCAAAGCCCTTTGTCCTAAAGATACTTACTAATTCAGAAAAAATGATAATAGATCAAGCATTTTGTTTATGCACATGGGAAAGTTTGACTTATAATGTCTTATTTCCAGATACTTCTTTATAAAGAAGAAACAAATTTATATCTCAGATGATGCAGCCATGTTTATGTTACTTTTATAGCTATTGTTTATAAATATTATTTTCCTATAAATTCCAAACAAATTTAAAAGCTGGTATGGAAAATGATGTAGTTTATTCCAATTTAGTTATTTCTCTCCCCAACTTACAAACAGTTGTGGGATTTTCCACACAATTTGAGTTCAATAACAGTATTTATAGCCGTAACACTATATTGGCATTTTATATGTATGAGACACAGATATGAAAAGCAGTATTAATTTTTGGTGGATAAAAAAACTTCCTGTTCAAAAAAACTGATAACATTTTTGATAGAAAAATTAATTTTATTTAAACATAGCAGTATGACATATTAAGGATTCTAGGGGTGAAAATAGCCAGAATTGTGCAGGATTTTTAAAAAGTGAATAAAAGGAGAAAGTGCTAAAAAAGGAAATCTTGAGCCCTTATTTTCACAGAATACTAAATTAACAGTATTTAATGTCTTTTGATTTTGCTGTTTATATTACAGAATTCTTATGATTAAATACTAGTAAAATTAATGTATTTAAATTTTAATATTAGTAAAAATTATTTAATGTATTTGAATTCTAATGTGGAAGAGAAGCAATACGAAATATTGTTAGTATTTGCAGTCATAGCTTTTATGTTGGTGAAAATGTTCAACTTTTATTATTTGTTCTAGTGTAGAATTCCAGAGATTCAATTGATTTAGATATTTTTCATTTTTTTTTTTTTAGTGTTACATGGATAAGTTATTTAGTGGTGATTTCTGAGATTTTGGTGCACCCCTCACCTAAGCAGTGTACGCTGTGCCCAATGTACAGTGTTTAATCCCTTACCCCACTCCCAACCTTTCCTCCAAGTCCCCAAAGTCTATTGTATCATTCTTATGCCTTCGCACCCTCATAGCTTAGCTCCCACTTGAGTAAGAATATAGGATGTTTAGTTTTCTGGTCCTGAGTTATTTAATACTTTATTTAGAATAATGATATCCAGTTCCACCCAGGTTGCTGCAAATGGCATTATTTTGTTCCTTTTTATGACTGAGTACTTAGCAGCCTCACTTCTCAACATAAGCATCTGTAGTTCCAGAGAGTACCTGTTTCCAAAGATGATGTCGAACTCACTCAAGAACTGATCATATAAAGAGGGTTTAAGTTGAATTCTATTATGTAGTTAGTTTCCCAAATGTCCTCAATCCTAAGAATCACCTAGCAGCACTGCTTGAAGCACACATTTACAGACACCTTTCCTGGATTTAATGGGCCTGGGAAGGGACTCCCAAGCCTGTATGTTAAACAAGCAATCTAGGTGATTCTGATGATCAGACAAGTTTGGGGAATGCTATTTAATACAACGTGATTTACTTATACACTTTAAAGATCCTCAATATAAAATCTATCCTGTTTACTAAGAGCCTCTGTGTAATCACTGAGAATGATAAAGTCAACATAGATTTATTAAACAATTCACAACTAACATGAGAATTAGCCAGATGTTCATATTTTTTATATAAAATTTAAATCACTGTGACAGCTACCTTTGAACATCATGAGATAAATGAACTGTCTCACTGTTCCAAATTACTGTTCTCAGCTTTGAAGACAAAGCAATGGCTTCAGAAATTCAGTAGTGTCTCAGCGGTTGTGTTTCTTTGTCATAAGGATAATATCCTTTTAGCATATGGTAGCAAAATATTCTTCCTTTGTAGTATCTTAGTAATCTTTGTCTTTGAGAAAATGTTTTGTCAAGTCTCCTGAGCTAATCATAAGCAGCCATAAACCCAGAGTCAAATATATAAGGATAAATTTTAGACTCAATAAGTAAATTAATTATGCCTCCCTATCCCCCATCCAACGCATGTTTTCTGTTGTATCTACTTTGTTCTCTATCATCTCATGAAGAAATAAAACTTGGCTGTTAATTTTCTTGGCTTCCATTTTTCTTGGAAACTTTCAGGAAACAGAAACAATCAAGATTTGGACAGAATTAATACAGAATATAACAAGCACTAATTTCACTCTTAAAGAAAATAGTATCATTAAGGAACTTAAAAATTCTTTAAACATATTTTAATTTTTTAATACTAATCATAAAATATGTGGTTGTGTTATCTCTCTCTTTGTCTTAAATATATACATGATGTACTGGAAGTATATGAATATACACTTGTGCTAGTTTATGTGCATACAGGGAAAGATTCTAGAGATTCTAGAGCAAGTCAAATTGCTGTGTATTTGAAACAGCAATACATTTATTTTAGAAAACTTTATTACAAATAAGCCATTTAAATCTTTGGATTTAAAACTTTAGGAATAAAGTACATAGGAATACTGTAAATTACAGGTAAAAGAAATAATCATTAAAATATTTCATACTTGCAAGTGAGAGGCAGTTGTTAGGTGTTTGAGTATAGCAGCTAAAGCCAGATTTTCTTTGCTCAAATTCCAGTTCTGCTTCTTACTTCTTGGCTACCTCGGGCTAATTACATGACATGGTTGGGTCTCTGATTTTTCATCTATAAGAGAGGATAGTAATAATAATAATACTTATCTCATCGGTTCCTTGTAACTATTAAATGCACTACTATACGTAAAGTTCTTAGGAAAGTGTCTGGCACCTTTTCAACATTTAATAAATATTAGATATTACTTTTATGCTCATATACATATTCAGGATATTAATTACATTTTTTTCCTTGCAAGAAATTGACACTTTTCAGAGTGTTGTGAAAAGTATCATCCAAATAAGCTGTATTTGGCATAAATTATAGTATTTCTAAAGTTCAAGTCCTGAGAAAATATACTCTTTAACTCTGTTATTCCCTCTATCATGTTTTTCTCCTGTGTATTTTATTGTGCAAGAAACATTTTGTAAATGATGTCGACATATTCTGATTATTATACCTTTTGTTATAGACGAATACTGATGAATCAGGCTTCACTAAATACATAGTGATTATGATTCAAGGAATGCAATTCTATTCATGGTATTAGCCAAACCTATGTGAAAATTAGTTTTGTCATAATAGGATTTACCTCTTTTCCATTTGCTGTCAATCTGGATCTTATAAACTGCATGTGGGAAACTCATTGTTTACTATAGGAAGATAGTCTTATTATATCTGTATCTAGCCAAAATCAATTAACCATAAAAAGTGTATGCAGATCCAGGAAAATATGTGTTAGTTATAATTTGAAGTAACTTTAAATTGCAATATAGCTATTTACAGATTTTATTTTTCCAGGAAATTAACTGTGAAAACAATATGATACAATGTTTGAAAAATATATTGTTTACTAAAAGCCAAAACAAGTCAGACTTTATGTAGTAAAAAAGTCAAACCTTACATATCATTAGATCTGTTTTTCTAAATTATAATTTCAAGGTAGAAATTACACTTTAGTAGCTCTTCACACAATAATAAAAATTATGTTATCCCTCCTCTGTAGTTTCTGGTCTAGTAAGTTTGAGTTTGCTTAAAAAACTTGTAGTGGAGTCAGTTCATTTCTATCAGTTTTCATTCAAATCCACTAGCTATTTTAATCATATATTTCTTGTCCTAAGAAAGATTTTATATCATATAAAAGATAAAATTATATATGTCTGTAGGCCTAAGAAGGTTCTTTGACATGGTAAAATGTCATCGCTTTATAGTTGTTAAAGGGTTCTCCCCATTCTCCTAAAGGCCTATCTGATTCTAAAATCTATAGGGGTCTTGATGTCTTTCTCGAATAGCAGCTATAAGAAAGCATTTTTTTTTTTTTACAAGGAATTTGAAAACAGCTAAGAAATCCTCTAACCTATTAACACAGCAAGAAGCCATTGCATAGGATGACATTTCAGATCCAGCATGCTTGTTTTTCTGGTAAGCAAGAACATAGTATCACAGTGATCTGATCAGAATAAACAAGGACAATAATTATTCTGTACACCTCCTCCTTTTGTAGGTTTGTCAACTACTTAAGCTTACCCCTTTGGTAGCTATCATTGGTGCAAGCCTTTCTCTGAGGTAGAAGGTCTTTTCTTTCTAATGGTCCTGAGTTAAAGAGCATTGCTTTTTAAACTATGATGTTCATACGAATAACCTGCACTTAGGGATAGAGAAAAAAGTTACTGATTCAGTAAGTTTGGAAGGCTGAGATTCTTCATTCCTAACAAAGTGATGTCAATGTTGCTGGTTTATGTAGAAGGAGAAGTTCTTTCTTTTTTAGAAACAACTAGAAAGGGACTTTGGATCTCAGTGAAATCTAGGCTTGCTCTCACTCCTGATTCATTGTTTGGCTAACTGAAGAAGAAATGGTGGGTAATGTGAAGAGTCGGTGATCATACGCACATGTAGGATGTCTCCTCTTGCCCTGTCTAGGACAGCATAATTTTTTTACCCCAAAGATAATTCCCCTGGAGTTAAGAAGAGCAAGGAAGGTGGTGTGGGCAGGTGGAGGCCTCACAGAGTTCAGATGCTAACCAGAGAGAGATGGAAGGGTATGTTAGTAAAGACAGAGTAAATACAAGCCTACATGGTGTATCTGATTTAGAAATTAGAAAGAAAATGATGGCTAGAGGACTGAGATTTCATGTGGCAAATGGCAGAATGCAGAGAATATGAGGGCTTTTGAATTACATATATTTGAATTTAGTTTTGGATGTCT
The DNA here is from genome assembly GCA_963573645.1 of Pithecia hirsuta. Lineage (NCBI taxonomy): Eukaryota > Metazoa > Chordata > Mammalia > Primates > Pitheciidae > Pithecia > Pithecia hirsuta. Next base: position 48,956 of record CAUYLZ010047147.1, read on the forward strand.
TGAGTCTCCTACTAACCTAGTGAGTAAACCTGCACAAGTCACTGGCCTCTCAGACACAACTAATTTATTAGTTAACAAGAAAGTAGGATAACTGCCTTTACAGGATAAATAGATTCAGGGATGAAAGAAAAGCAAACACAAACTGCCAAGAGCCATAACAATGGACATTAAAAGAAACCCAGATTATAGCACATTTGATAAATGTTTGTTGAATGAGTTTTCTTAAATGAGTTTGCCTTGGCAGTTCGAAATAGTCTTCTCTGGCTTAGCTAAATCTACTGATGGCAATTGCTACAACCAATTATCACTCTTTTATTTTTGGGTGCTATTATTAGATTTAAAATGTCTTTTCTCTGGATGAGAATCACAGTGACTGTTTTCCACGCCACTACCCCCTTTACTTCATTCTTTTTCAGCTTTCTGTTCAGCATGTGCAGAACCTCACAGTCCCTCCATGCTGGGGACTTCTAGTAGGCAGAGGTGGTGGCCCCTGTCATCTTTCTCATCCTGGCTGGGGAGGAGAGTGGGTGTATGTTTATGTGGCCAAATGAGTAACAGATTGAATAGCAGCTTCACTTTATTCAAGCTCTGCTCCTCACCTGTGAGTAGACACACTGGTTTTTATTTTTCTGTTGTTCCCTGGCAACATGTCAGTGGGGTAGCAAAATACCATGGCAGGTTACCTATTTGCAATGCAAATGAAGTTTTTGAGTATGTGTTGCTTTGGTCTTTTTTTTTTTTTTTTTTTTTTTTTTTTGTGGGATTGTTAATCCATAACACGTTGCTGCTTCTGAAACAAACCTGGGCTTTCTAGTGCCAGAGCTTCCAGGGCAGAATCGACTGATTCCTGCTGTCGTTCCTTGAAGAGTTTTATGGAAGCGGAACATGGCAGTGGTCTTAGTTTGGGTAAACTTATATTACATTCCTAGGTTCTGGGATTCTTGAGAAGCAGGAAGGCTTTACATTTTTGGTGGCTCATGAAAACTGATAATATAGATTGCTAAATTTCTTTTTAACATAAAAGAAACATTCTGGGCTATATTTTTGAACTATAAAGAATGAATAATAATACTGAAAATGACAAATATTTGATTTTAGCCTCTATTATAGATCCTTTTCTTCTAATGTTTTGTGAGCACTTACTATATGCCAGATGCTCTGGCAGGAGCCAGTGTTACAAAAAACAAAACAAACCAGAAGCAGTTACAAAAAACAAAACAAACCCTAGCTAGGGTCAGGGAAGTCACGCTGATTTGGGATGGGGAACGGTGGCCAGCAAAGCTTCTTGGTGAAAATGACAAAGGTGGTAGTAAAGGTCAGTAGATAAAGAAACAAGTTTTGGAAACAGACGGTTATGGAATATCAAATTCTAGCTGTACTACTTATAAATTGTGAGGCTGAGGCCCTACAGCAAGATATTTGACTTTCTTCATGTATAAAATACAGGCAAAGATATCTACCTCATAGGCTGGTGGCAGAGTTTAAATGCAAACAAATGTAGTCATGATCACAGGACTAACACATCGTAAACACTCAATAAAGAGTAATCCTGCCAACTGTTATAATGTGTGTTGACATTTATGCTTTTATTTGAATGAAGAAATGTGAAAATATTTTTACAACTTCAAGTTTCATATACCTTTCATGGCAATCATGGTAATCTCTCCTAATAGTAATCATTCATCTAAGCAGTTTTTCTCTAAGAATTCTCCAAGTATACAGATAATCAACTTTATTACTTGCTATATTTCCAAAATTGCTGCTCACAGTACAGAAACAATTGTAGGAAAAAACGGTTGGAGGAAATAGTATATATGAGAAATCATCATGACATTTTGTGATACCTTTAGCACATAGTTTTAGCAGTTATTTGTATACATTGAAAGATGGATTCTTAATGAGAGTTTGAAATAATCTGACCTGGGGATTCTTAATGAGCAGAAAGGCTCATTAAGGCTCATCTCAGGGATGATGAGGGTAATAGTTGGACGTTGCTAAATATGACACTTGTTTGCATATATTAGCTTAAGCCATTTTTTAACTGTACATTAAAATTGGAATCCACACAGTAAACTCTGAATAGTAGTGAAAGTAACTGCAATAGCTTCTGTGCAGTGTTTGTCTAATTGGGCCAATAAGCTCAAGGCTCCTAGCTGAGGACTGTTGAACTATGTAAAAAGATGCACAGGCTATAGTTACAAATGTGCATAAATTAATACATACTTGGGTGACAGAAATGTGTAATTACATCAATAGGTCATAATTACTTGAAGTAAGGTGTTTCCTTTAATTACTTTCTGATTTTCACAAACCAGTATAATCATTGAGCAGAATGTTGGTCTTTAGATACTTCTATCATCATATTTTTGAGAAATGAGTGTGTTTGCATGTTTATATTGTCCTGATTTTATAGTTTTAAAAAGCTCTGTATTATAAAAATAGGAAAAAGTAAAATGATAACACAGGTTATATTCTCAATATATTATTTTCTTTGTTTATTTATTTACTTTTGTATAGATAGGAAAGTAGTGTGGGGAACTTTGGCCATTTTTACTAAAGCATCTACTTTCAAGAATTGTTTAGACACCTATGCAACACAACCTTACCATGAAGAAGGCAAGGTTAGAAACATTGCCTGATTAATATGCATTTAAAAGTAAATAAAAGACTCAAGTACTAATGATTATCATAGTATCGTGGAATGCCAATCCCCCCTAAAAATTGTGTTCATTTAGAAAAAATTTTAAAATATGTGATTTAAAAAAATGTTGTGAAAACTTTTGTCTATGTCATTGAGAAGTTTTAAGATTAGGTTTACATCTTGTATTAAAAAGAGGCTTAGTTGCTATTGGAAGCACCCTCTCTATTATGTCTTCATTTTCTCATTAAATATAAGTCAAATATATGGTCTTCAGAAACATATTACTAAAAATATATCAAACCTTGAAGTTCTGCCTACAGAATTAATGTAATTAATTTAAAATTAAGATAAAATTATGATAATGTAAAAATCAATTATTTTAATTTATAATCAAGTAGTTAGTTTTAATCTGTTATAAAAATGAGAATAGTTAAAGAAATAGAACTTTAAGGGAAATATGTTTTATTGTAACAGTAGTGCTTTGTTAATGTAATATTATTGATGGAGGAGAGTTGAAAATTAATATGTCTGTTAGACAAGGGCTGGAGTTGTTGCCGCAAACCATAATAATTGATTACATGAGTTCATTTGTCTAATGGAGAGCACAGTTACAAACCAGGGAATATGGTCTTTTTTTGATTCAGACCTAAATCTTACATGGGAGATTCTGTTATTTCCTTAGAGTGAGTCTGATAACTTCATAGGACTATTCTGTTAATTTAAAAATTTAACGTTGAATATGTCTGAATTATACCACTCATTTGCTAGAGATCATTTAAAATAAGAATGCATTTATGATATTAAGAAATTCAGTAATGTATGATGTTCTAAATTTGCTGTTCTTCCTCTAGTCTTTAAAAGTGACTTTTGAGTTTACTTTTGAACAGAAAAGTTATTCTGCAGGCATTCCTTATTGTTTTGCTGTTGTAACTAATTCTTACTGTTTTAGTAAGTAAACTAAATTGACATCATTAAGTTAATCATTAATATTTTCAATATAATATATCATGTTTTCTGGGGCCCTTGAGTCTTTATCAGTAAAAACTGGTATTTCTGAATAATTTTAGAAGATGTATCACTTTTCTTTAGCATGTTTGAATAATAAAAATCTCTTCTTTTTCTTTGTATTAGAAGGAGGGAAAACAGACAAGACATATCTGAATTTTTCTTGACAGTTTCTTGGGGAAAAAATTGTAATAAACAGTGCAAGTTCTCTGTGCAATGGTTGAAATCTAATTGCTTTGTAGAAAAATAGATTGTAGTTGTGAGTATCCTCAACCATGAGGCCTTGCTTGTGAAGATTCCAGCCTCTGAAATGCAACTTTTTTCCCCAGCCTTTTTTTTTTTTTTTTTGCTGGATGAACAGCCTAATGTTCCATGCATTGTACTAGAAGTAGCATTTTATGCAACATTGAAAGAGTCAATTAATTTGCATAATTTCATGAGTATTACCATGACTTTAAGGTAGGCTAGCTTGCTCAGGAGCCTTGTCTGCCCAATTTTTTTTTTTTTGCCATTTTGACAAATTAATCATTTTTAAAAACAATTAATTATACTTATGACAAACTGAACCCCATACCCAAGGGTCCTAAATTTTTATAGCAGAAATCTAATATTAATGTGAATAAGATCAGTAATTTAGTGAGTACCTTAACAGTCAACAATGCCTAGGGCTGAACAAAATTAATATTTTGTTTCCCATCTGGAGACTTCAGTAAAATTAATGAGGAAGGGGGCTTTATTGTAATATGTAATAGCTACAAATTCACTATTTTCAAACTGAGCATTCTGTTTACATGAGAGTTCAGATATTTTTTGTAGTTTTCAGCAGAGTGGATTGGCAGAATCTGTTCTCTTCCTGAAGGAAAAATGAGCACTAATTACTTCTAATGCCCTGCTGCTTTTGGACTAAGAAATTAATATCAATTTAGATGATATATTTAGTGATCAACATTTTTGGAAAAAAGTAAAGTTTTAAATAGGCATAATCTTAAATATTGTTAAAAGACTGAATGAAACATGGCAGTGTTAAATATTAATTTCATAAATGACCAAATATGCCAACATAAGAAAAAATCTGTGTTTTTGTTTTTTCAACAAAGAATTCTATGCCAGTCTTGTAACTATATGGGTATATTTTCTGAAAAATTCTGCCTGCCTCATTTCTTTTTGAATTTGTGTATTTTGAAATAATGCTTGGGGATATTATAGGGCAGTCCTGGACTAAAATGATATTTAGAATTTAGTGAAAACAAATATGATAAATCTAGCCCAGCACATCTGGATGAGTTTCCAAATGCTCTAATATCTATTTTAAAACTTAGGTTAAGTTCCAATCTAGGTAGAAAGAACAGTTTACATTGGTGAATATTTCCATGGAGTTACAAAAAATCAACATCTTCAATTCTTAGGGTTATTTGCTTTGTTCATGTCAACACTGAGTAGCATTTGTAAAGCTGCATTTTTATCTGTGTTTTTAATTTCTATAAAATGTCTCACAAGATGTTTTTGACCTTTGAAAAGAACTGCTGTTAAAAAAAAAAAAAAGACAAGTGTACTGAATATGCATAAATCTTCAATACGGCATGGGTTATGTATGCACATGTATGTATATGTTTCTTATACAAATATCATAGACAAGGAATAGTTTTTGACATCCAGGGCATTTATTGCATAAGACTGTAGCTGAGCCCAGTGGTTCAATTGTGTATGTATTCTGCCACTACATCATGGCAATATATACTTAGTTTTGGTAATCAATACATATTTCAGTTTAAATAGCCAATCACTTGGTAAACTTCTAGAATTTACTCAACACATCAAATTATTTTTTCTCTTTTTTTCGTATAGTCAAAAAAGAAATCTTATGGATCTTATATTTTGCAAACAAAAATTCTCTTCTAAATGTTAATAAAACAAACCATCTAAATTCTGTGTAAATCTGCATTATTAATTCATTGTAAAATAGATCCAGTTGGAGTACTTGTTTTTGCATTAAATTAAGCTTTTGATGTTCTTTAATGCTTTGATTTAGCCTCTAATTTGTCAGAGCACAAATGCACCAGCAGCTGTTGAAAATATCACTTTTGCAGTACTTTTCCTGGCCAATAAAACCCCAACAAGTCATCTTCCTATCTGGTTGCACAAAATAGCATTGAAAAAGTAGTCATTGCTTTGAAGTATCACTCCAATTATAGGTTTTAAACCCATAGGTCACAGTTAGATTATTTATACAATGCCAGTGTAATTCTGTCTCAATTCTAGGCTTTCTGTGTGTCCAGCATGTTCACTGCTTCACTGGAAGAAATTTCTGTTGGCTGCTATAATGGCACTGACCTATGTTTGAGGGTTAAACTGCATTGGGCTGATTTCTGTATACTTTGTGTATTACTTAACTTTTTGGAATATATTTAACAGTAAAATCAAATTGTACTAGGATTACCCTTTCCTGCTTTTAGAAATCAAGAAACTAAGATGACTTTTCATCACATAGTGATATCGATTCCATCAGCTATATAATACATATGTATGTATGTTCATTCCATGAGCCAGTAAAAGATCTTATTTGACAAATATTAATGATTTTGGAATCTTTCATTGTAAGCTTAGTCATGTGCCTCTTTCTACTTGGGTTAATCACCAGTGTGAATGTTTGATAGCAAAAATAGACAAATCTGCCATTTTGGTTAAAGTTTCTAAATTTATTGATTAGACATTTCTTGGCAAATTCATCTGCCAGCAGGAAATATAAATGCTACTTTTGCACCGAGGCAACTAGCTCTGTCATTTCTGACTTTTTTATAATATTCTCTCCCACATTTACATCAAAACAGTTGTGATAGAAAAACATGTTTTTAATTAGTTGTTGTACTAATAACTAATGATTAGAAGGAAATTCAGATAATGAAGAAGAGAAAAATAGAAGAAATCACCCGTCCATGGGAGTAAAATATGATCTTTGTCCCTTCTGATTTTGATACATAAAAATTCCTGCTCATGGAAACCTTTCCTAGGTAAGAAATTATCACAATAGGTCATTTTGGAATCTAAATATGTAAAGTCCTTTGATTTCACTGATAAGTAAAATAACATATTGGTGAATTCTTCTCTTTTGCCTTCTTCCTTCTTTTTAAAATTAATACATATATCAAAGTGAACAATTCTTGCATATTTGGCTACTTTGCAATATTACATAACTCAAGATTGTGGATTGGGTTCTTAATCATTTACTTATAAACATTTTCATACAGAATTTAAAGATTTTGTGAATATAAATACTTTAGTAATTATTCAAGGTGTGTATTATTCTTATGAAACTTCAGATAGCATGCTTTTTAAGACCCCAAATGAATTTCTGCATGCTTGGAGAAAAAAAAAAAAAACAAGAAACAAAAACAAGTAAACTCTTTGGACTTCCCCCACCCCCTTTATTTTACTTAGAAACAACACATAACATTCACATTACTTTAAAACTGATGTAGTAAAATGGACTTGAATAATACATTGCAATCTTGACCAGAAGATGTTTGCTTACCCACATAAAGTAATTTGCTTCTTAGCACAGCTGGGTTCCCTTTTGCAACTGTTTTATTTTTTATGAGGTAAAGAGAAAACTATTTTTGTAAACCAATGTTTTAATCTAATTGATGACAAGTCAATGGCCTAGAATAGCAATGGCTGCCTCAAAACACCTCTCAATTTGCACATTTTGAGGCCTACTAAGCTAGAGAACTGAAGCATGAGGCAAATGAAAAAATATGAAGTTCATAATCTAGGGAGACCTGCATGTGTACAGCCATAAAAGCCACAACTGCCAGCTCAGGTGGAAAAACGTTGAAGTGAGAAATGTATTCAATAAATAGAAAACACAGCATGGAGCTGAAACATGTGCATGAGAAACTGGTTAGGAGATTCAAGTAATGGAAAAGGAAACAGATGGAGCATGAGTGTACATTAAACAGTAGTGTTCATAGCTTGTGACATAAAGTATGCCGCTTGGAGTCTAATTCTTAACTATCTTGAAATTCATTCAATTTAAAATATCATGGTCTTGTTATCATCTAATTTTGCAGAAATTTTATTGAAAATATTGTGATGGACTGCGTTTCATAGTTGAAAATGCTTGCTGATGGAATAGTCTAGATCCTTAAAGTTCATACCCTGATATGCCGTAACTTTACTATCACGTTCTACTTGCCTTGTTGTGGGTACATGACTTCAGTGAATGGAGGCTGTGTCTGTCTCTGATATCTAAGGTCTCACAGGCATATGAAAATATAATTGTGGGTGCTGGCAAGTAGAACAGGAAGCCATGTGATCTTTTATGGATGTGTGAGACAGTATTGAAAAGACACTTCCAGCTATGCATGAAACTTATTAGGATTCCCAGGACAGAATTTTGGCTCTATAAAATAAAATGAAATAAAATAAAATAAAAATGAGATAGTATTGATTGGTGTTCACACCTGCAAAATTCTTGTCACTTTCACAAAAATGTATCTTTGCTTTTTTGTTTCATCCATTTGCTTTCAATGATAGAGATGTACTATGTGAAAGTTAGTTGCCCGCTTTTGACCATTCTCTTGCCAAAATTTAGTCTTTGGTTAATAGTCCATAATGGATTCTTATGAGTCTATTATGTAAACTGTGTTTTTGAATCACTTTGTATTTTTTATTTGTATTTTGTCTATGCAATGAATTGTAAAGTCTATTTTTCTTTCAGTTAAAGTAATACTTTTAATTTGTCCTTCATGTGCTTTTCTATAGAGTGATTGAAGCACACATTTTATAGAAAAGTATATATACATAAGTAGGTATTGCAATTTTATATCATGTTTTAAAAATATTAAATATATGCAGTCTTTTTATGTTAAAAACGTTCTTGGTCTTTTTTCTTATTTTTTCCCCCTTTCCTGTTCTGCTTTCCCCTGTTTGTTTCTTGTGCTCACTTCCCATTATTCGCTGATGACTTAGTTCAAAAATTAAGTGCCTTGCCATTTACTTTCTTTCCCAAACAAAAAGAATCTGACCTTACTGGACAGATGTATTGATAAAACTATTAGTTTTCATGTACTTTAGTTATTTAGTAGTTATTCTTTTTTTATACATTTATCCCCAGTCCAGTTTTTGTTGTTCTTTTTAATCACCTCATGGAAAAGTCTGTTTTCGCTTGTCTCTCTCCTCCACCTAATTTGTTACTTCATTCCTATTTCACCTCCTTTACAGCTTTAGGTGACAAATCATCTGGCTTCTCCAGCTTCTTCCTCTGAATTATGTAATCTCATGTATGTAAAAGTGCTTTCACATAGAGAAATGTCTTTTCTTGTAACTCACCAAGACTTCTACCTAGTCTTTTGTTTTTCCATTTTCTTTTATTTAATACAAGTGTTTTGTTGTTGTTGATGTTTTATCTGGTGCTCGGTTTTACTCACAGCATATATGCTCTGTCACCTCTTGAAAATTTACATTTATCTTCATGGAACTGACAAAATCAAAAGCTACTAATTATAATTTGCCAATGTCTTTACTCTCATTAATTCTCTGCTCCTTTGCTTCTGGCTATTTTCTCTCTTTTAAAATGATCTTGTTCTTGGGCTCTCCTCACTCTTCTTTCCCCTCTATTTCTGCCGACTTCCCAGCTCTCTCATTGGCTAGAGCTCTCTAGCTCTTTCATTGCCTACCCATGGTTCCTCCTCTCCCACTTCAGAGGCAAGGGGACTTTTCTGTTTAAATCATCTCTCAGGTAGTTTTTCCTTTCAAAGGTTGTCAAACACTTCTGTGCTGACTCCTCTTAAACTTCCTAATTTAGTTTATTTACTGAGCATCAACTATATGGCAGTCACTGTGTTAAGTCCTGATCTTTTCAAGATATGACAATTTTTCTTCAGTGGGTTTCTTTATATTTTCCTAAGGAAATCCTGCTATTATTCTAAATTCCAAAGTTCTAACTCACCCTCTCTCTCTCTCTCTCTCTATATATATATATATATGTGTGTGTGTGTGTGTGTGTGTGTGTGTGTGTGTGTGTGTGTGTGTGTGTGTGTATTTTTTTTCTTTTTTTCTGGAGTCTTGCTCTGTTGCCAGGCTTGAATCCAGTGGCACCATCTCAGCTCACTGAAGCCTCCGCCTCCCAGGTTCAATTGATTTTCCTGCCTCAGCTGCCTGAGTAGTTGGGACTACAAGTGCCTACCACCACGCCCAGCTAATTTTTGTATTTTTAGTGGAGATGTGGTTTCACCATGTTGGCCAGGATGGTCTCTATCTCTTGACCTTGTGATCCTCCCACCTCAGCCTCCCAAAGTGCTGAGATTACAGGCATGAGCCACCTGCCTGGCCCATTTTTAAAACGTTCTCTCCTTTTCATTACTTTCTTCTTTCTATCAATAGCATTCTCATTCATTCTTCTAGTTTCTTTGAGTAGAAATTATGTAACTGTCTTTTACTCTACCTGACCCAATTTTCCCATCATGCCTGCCCCAGCCATTCACCAAGTTTGCGTACATTTCTCTTTGTTTTGTATGTGTCCTTTTTCCAGGCTCTTGATATCTAATGACAGGCTTATTGCAAAATCCTTCTCACTTATCTTGCTTTGATCTCCAAACTGTGTAAGATAACAAGAACTAAAGGAACACTATTTTCTACCTCATGCTACTTTACTGATTAGAGACTTGCAATATTATCTCATTGCAGTGAGCGTGTTCCCAGTGTAGAATATTAATTCCAAAAAGTGCCCTGAGAAACATAATTTCTGTAGAACAAAATCTCCAAAACAATAGTTTTGAATATGCTGCCTTAACCACTTATTAGCATATTAAAGTTTCTAATAACAATGTTCAACTCAGATTTTCTTAAGATATTCTGCCTAAGGAGCTCACTGCTTTGAGTAAAACCCTTTTAATACTTAAAAATTAGTGTTCTGTAAAATACAACTTGAAAAATGCTGGCTGATTGGACAATATCTAAGCTCCGTGCATGCAACAATAATAATGAAAGATAATGAACATTTTCAAGTCACTGCATATCACTCTACCAACTACATTAAGTACTTTTCATGTTAATCTTCATGATAATTCTATGAAGTAGAATTCTGTAATTCTACTAGTATTCTCATTTTCCTGAGGCTTAGGGAGGTTAACATCTTTGCCCTAGCCCATGTAGGAGTGAGTGGCATTAGAAACTCTGGTTTGTGGCATAGTACCAATCCAAATGCCCATAAATGATAGACTAGATAGAGAAAATGTAGTACATATACACCATGGAATACTATACAGCCATAAAAAGGAATGAGATCATGTGTTTTTTTGTTTGTTTGTTTGTTTTTTCAGGAACATGGATGAAGCTGGAAGCCATTATCCTCAGCAAACTAACACAGGAACAGAAAACCAAACACTGCATGTTCTCACTCATAAGTAGGAGCTGAACAATGAGAACACATGGACACAATTAGGGGAACAACACACATTGGGGCCTGTTGGTGGGGTGAAGAGAGGGAGAGCATCAGGACAAATAGCTAAGGCATGCAGGGCTTAAAAACCAAGGTGATGTGTTGATTGGTGCAGCAAACCACCATGGCACACGCTTGTTTACCTGTGTAAAAAACCTGAACATTCTGCACATGTATCCTGGAACTTAAAGCAAAATAAAACTTAAAAAAAAAATACAAAAGAAACTCTGGCCTGTGGAACCCCAGAGCTATAGCTCTTAACTTCTATTTTGTATGTCTTCCAATAAAGTGGAAAGTTCTTCCCACTCTGCTTTCATCCTCATTTTCTAACCTGGGCTTCCCATGGGCCTTCTAATCTAGTTGGGTTGGTCTACTATAATTTTCCTCCCTACCTTCAAATATCTCTACCATCTTTCTCTCTATGCAAATTTTATTCCTTCTTCTCCCTGTTCCAAATAATTTATTTATTAAGTCTTCCACAAGAATGATAGCAAGCCACAGCATTCTGATCCAATTATGTCTTTTCTAAATCTTCATACAGATTTTCCATTATGTCATGCATGTTCTACTAGACTGTTAAAAAAAAAAACCACCTAAAACAAAAAATAAAAACAAAATACCCCCTTATTTCCTGTTTCCTCAATGAAATAATTTTCTTGTGAACCAAGACTGTAGTTTTGTATTGAGGCACATAAATAAGTAATTGAATGACATATGGACACTGAATAAATTTTGTCAGGATATTATATGAAAGAACTAACTCTTTAAACCTCTAATGGTGAGTGAAACAATGTTTTCCACTTTTCGAAAACAATGCTAAAATTCACTTTATTTAAAAATTATACAAGTAAATATATATATGTGTGTGTGTATGTATATATATGTATATATATATGTATATGTATATATATATGTATATATATGTATATATATATATGTGTGTATACATATATATACATATATATACATATATATATATATGTGTATATATATATATATACACACACACACACACACACACACACATACATGGTCATTGTAAAATATCTAAAGAATAGTGTAGTGTTTAGAGTAAAATAAATATTTTCTCCTTCACCCACCACCTGGCCTATTTTAATACTCTTTCTCAGAGTTTAATCACTGCAGTGTTAAGTTTGGTGAGTATCTTTCCAGTTCTTCATCCAGTCACATACTAAACCTAAACCTAGACTTCCTAAATCTTGTGGTCTATCTATATATGACATTATATTCAAAGAAATAATGAGCTGGCATCAGGTGACCTAAGATTATAGCTCTATATTAACGAAGGGGCATGGTGGATATTGCATATAGCTCTTCAAACTAACAAACAAAAATTTTCTAAAAGTCTTTTGAAACATTTTTCCTTCCTTACAGAGTTTCCCACTGACACTCCTGACAAAAAAAACCTAAACCCTCATCTTGCTCTCTGACTTCTGTAATTTCTCCTCCTTCCTTGCTCCTTCCTTCTGCCTGGTCAGGTCATCTTTGCACACATTCTGCTCCCTGAGGTGCTCCTCTGATTCTGCCTTGCTGGATCCTAGGGGAGCGAGCTGCTTGCTGCTCTTACTGCTTTTCTTGTCAGAATCAGATCATTGCCCTTTAAATTTTCCTAGATTTGTAAACTTACTGGAGTAAAGCTTTTCACTGCATTCTGTTTTAAATTTTAAACTCAGCTCTCTTGGTCTCACTTTTCTGTACCTATTGATTTATTCATGCCTTTTTATTCTTGTCCATATTAAGAAATTTTTCTTTATTTTATAAGTCTTGAAAATACTCAGCTCTTGATTTTAATGATCTATTTGGCTATGTCTTTTGGGTCAGTTTTGTTTTTATTTTCATTGATTTTGTTTTTAACCTTTATCAATAACTTTTAATTCTTTTTTCCCTAGCTTATTTCCTCCTTCCTAATATAAGTATTTGGGTCCTAAAGATCCCTCCTGAATGTTGTTATAGCCTCATCAAATTCCACATATTTGAAAGGTATTACTGTTGTTGCATTCATTCATAATGTATTTCTAATTTTAATTTTTATTTCCTCTTCAACAAAATGAAAGGTATTGTATAGTTTGTATACTTTTTTACATTTTAATTTTTTTGTCTTTGTGAAAATAATGTATTATTCCTTTTTTGAACATTTAATTGATATTACAAATACTTTTATCTATTGAAAGAAATATCTAACTTAAGTAATTGAAAAACCATAAGAAAAATGCATAAAATATGTGAACGTTTCTTAAATGAGCACAATTTTCTAGAACACATTTGCCATGTAGCTGAATTTTATTTAATTTAATAAAGGTGTATTTTGAATGTGAATAAGTGTGTAATTTTAGTTATTTAACTAGAATATAAGTTAAATAAAATATTAGGAAAAAATAAATCTGAGTGGCAGTGATCAAACTAATTAAGAATTCTCAATACATAGCCTATGAATTCCTGAAGTGGGTCTATACATTTTGAAATTTTTAGTAGTAGTAGATATATATTTTTTTATTTTCATTTCCTTTGGCAATGAAAGATAAGGTTTTCATAAATTTCTCAAATGTCTCTGGAACCTCCAAAATGTAACATTTCAGAGGGGTCTAAAAATAATATTTCATTGTGGTATATATTCCGTATATCTCTCTTTCAACATGTAGAAAAATATTGCACCATCTTGAACAGGATTAAATTTTTCATTTTATTGTTAATGAGATAAAATAATGAGTTCCATAATTCTGGAACTAAAGGGAGAGGAGATGTATTTATTTTGTCCACTTTTCTACTTCTAAACCAGATTATTCCTAATCCAAACTTAAAGGTGCCATGCTCATTAACTGTTCTAAAACTTTAAATATCTCATTATTATTTTCTTTCTTATATTTATTTTAAACCATTTATTGTCCATTTAAAACTCACTCATTTATAATTCAGCTTCTACTATTGACCTGAATTCATTTTTTGTTGGTAGAAGCCCAAATTTAATGTAGACATCACTGAGTCAGCATCTGTTGTCTTTTTTCTCTTTTTCTTCTTAATTTTTATGGGTACATAACAGTTATAAGTATTTATGGGGTACATGTGACACAAGTATACAGTGTATAATGATCAAATCAGGGAAACTGGGATATTTATCACCTCAGGTAATGTTTTTTCCTTTTTGAATTGAGGTATTTCTGGTTTTTCATATGGTAGATAATTTTGGATTGTATATGGGACATTTTGAATATTAACTATAAGACTCTGGGTTTACAATTAAATGTAATGATATAGGTTGATTAAAAGTAATAGAAAAGAGAAAAATATACTATGCAAACACTCATCAAGAGATAGCTAGGTAATCTAATATCAGATAAAGTAATATCAGAGCAAAGAAATTACCAGCAATAAAGAGAGGCATTACGTAATGATAAAAATGTCAGTTGATCAAGCTATAACAGTATTACATGTGAGTTCATTTAATAACATAACTTATTTTTAAACTTTTTGCAATTTTTATAGATTCAAGTGGTAAATGTGCAGGTTTGTTACATGGACATATTGTATAGTGGTGGGGTTTAGGCTTCCACTGTACCCATCACTCAATTAGTGACCATTACACTTAATAGGTAATTTTTCAACCCTTACCTCCTCTCATCCTCCCTGCTTTAGGAGTCACCAGTGTCTATTATTTCCCTCTATACATCCATATGCACCCACTTTTCAGTCCCCATTTATAAGTGAGAACATGCAGTATTTGATTTTCTGTTTCTGAGTCATTTCACACAGTGAAATGGCCTCCAGCTCCATCCACGTTGCTGCAAAAGACATAATTTAATTTTTTTATACAATCATCCATTGATGGTCACTTAGGTTAATTCCATGACTTTTGTACTGTGAATAGTGCTGCTGTAAATATATGAGTGCCGGTGTCTTTTTGATTTAATGATTTCTTTTTTTTTGCTGTAGGTACCCAGTAGTGGGATTGCTGGGTAAAATGGTAGTTTTATTTTTAGTTCTGTGAGAAATCTCCATACTGTTTTCCATAAATGTACTCATTTACATTTTTGTCAACAGTGTATAAGTGTTTGCCCTGCATTTTCATCAACATCTGTTGCTTTTTGACTTTTTAATAGTAAAAAGATATCAATGAGGTATCATCTGACTAGTGTGAGATGATATCTCATTGTGGTTTTACTTTGCATTTCTTTAAGTGATGAGTAGTTTTTTATATGTTTGCTTGCTGCTGGTATGTTTTCTTTTGAGAAATGGTTGTTCATGTTCTTTTCCCACTTTTTAAAGTGGTTATTTGGTTTTTCTTGTTGAGTTGTTTGAGTTCCTTGTAGGTTCTGTATATTAGTCCTTTGTTGAATGCACAGTTCTGATAACAGAATTTATAAATTCTGTTGAGGCAAAAACTCACAGACCTGAAAGAAGAAATCAATAAATCTATAACTATAGTTTGAAACTCTAACATTTTCTTCTAAGGAAGAAAATCAGCAAGTATAGAAAAATGAACCAAACCATTATCCAGATTATCAACTAGATCTTACTGATATTTATAGGACAGTTCATTCAAACATAATAGAATATGTATTATTTTTAAGTGAACATGAATACTCATTAAAATACACCATATCACACGCAAAAAATACACATATCTTGGATTTAAAATAAACCTTAACAACTTAAAAAAATGAGATCAAAATATGTCCTTTAATCATGTGGAATTAGACTTGAAATCAAAAAAGAAGATAAAAGATAAAAGAAAATGTCCAAATACTTGGAAAGTCAACAATACGTATCTACATAATTCATAAATTAGAGAGAAAGGACACAAATTACCAATATTGAAAATTAAAAGGAGGATATTACTACAGACAAAACAGATATTAAAAGGATAATAAAGGATTACTAAAGACAATCCTACACATATAAATTTGACAAAATAGATGAAAGAACCAATTCCTCCAAAACTGCAAACCACCAAAATTCACCCAAGATTAAATGTATGATATACATAGTCCTGTAAAAATGAAAGAAATTGTATTTTTGGTTAAAAACTTTCCAATAAAGAAATATCTAGGCCTAGATGATTTCACTAGCCAATTCTACCAAACATTTAAAGAGGAAATAAAACTAACTCTCCACAGTCTTTTCCATAATGCAGAAGAAAAAGAAACACTTCACAACTCATTTTATGAAGCACCTGATAAAAATCAAGTGTTCCTCACCTGATTGTAAGATCAAATACAGAAAATAAAAAACAAGTTGCAGACCAATATCCTTCATAAACATAGACATAAACATACTTAATCCAGCAATATATATATATATGCACACATATATGTGTTATTTCTTCTTTAAATGAGTTACACATATGTATATATAAATCTAAATAGGGTTTATTCCAGGAATGCAAGGCCAGTTCAGTACTTAAAAATAAATCAGCATAATTTGGCCAGGTGCAGTGGCTCATGCCTGTAATCCCAGCACTTTGGGAGGCCGAGACTGGGGGATCACCTGAGGTTAGGAGTTTGAGACCAGCGTGGCCAACATGGTGAAACCCTGTCTCTACTAAAAATACAAAAAAAAAAAAAATTAGCTGGGCATGGTGGCACGTGCCTGTAATCCTAACTACTTGGGAGGCTGAAGCATTTGAATCACTGTTTGAACCCAGGAGGCAGAAGTTGTTGTAAGCCAAGACTGTGCCATTGCACTCCAGCCTGGGCAACAAGAAGGAAACACTGTCTTTAAAAAATAATAATAAATACAATAAATAAATCAATGTAATCCATCAAATTAACAGTCTAAGAAGTAGAATTACCTGATTATCTCATCAGTACAGAAAAAGCATTTAAGAAAATTCATTCATAAATTGTTTTTGCCAAATTAGGAATAGAAGGGAACTTCTTCAGTGTGGCAAAGGTACGTATAAGAAATCTATATCTAACATCATACTTAATGGTGTCAAATTAATTGCTTTTCTCTTTGGATTGGGAACAAGGTAAGGATATACGCTCTAACTTATTCTATTCAGCATTGTACTAGACATCCTAACTAATGCAGTAAGGAAAGAGAAAGAGTGAAAGACATGCAAAATGGAAAGAAAGAAATAAAACTGTCCCTGTTTTCAGACATCTTGATTGCCTAAGTATTAATAGAAAATTCTAAGGAACCCCATAAAACACTCCTAGAATTAATAAATATATCTAAGTTCCTGGGTACACGTTCAGCACACAAAACTCAATCATATTTTATAGACATGTATTATTGGGCACAAATTTAATAGTAAAATTTACAAAACTCTCTAGCTCTCTCACAAATGAAGTCTTATAAATGAATGTAACAAAGAATGCATTGAGCCTAAATGGTAAAATTTATAAGAGGCTGATAAAAAAAATACCTAAATAAATGAAGATGCATACTATGTTCATGACTTAGAAAACACAACCTCACAACCTGGTAGTGCTATCACTTCTCCCCATTGATCTATAGATATTTTATTTATTTTTTGAGACAAGGTCTCACTTTGTCTCCCAGGCTGGAGTGTAGTGGTACAATCATGGCTCACTGCAGCTTGGACCTCCCTGGTCTCAGGTGATCCTCTCATCTCAGCCTCCGGGGTAGCTGAAACTACAGGGGCATGTACAGTAGATTACCACCGCTACACTTGGCTAATTTTTTAATTTTCTGTACAGATGTGGTTTTGATATGTTGGGTAGGCTGGTTTCAAACTCCTGGGCTCAAGCAATTCGCCTGCCTCAGCTTCTCAAAGGAGTGGGATTACACATGTGAGCCACCATGCCTAGCCTGATCTATAGAGTTAATGCCATTAAAATGTTAGGGTTTTAAAATTTGATGTAACTGAGCTGATTTTAAAATTTATGTGGAAAACCATAGGTACCAGAGTAGCCAAATCAATTTTGAAAAACAAAAATAAAATTGAACAAATCACATTGTTTTTAAGACTTATTGTATATCAGCAGTAATCAGAACAGCATAATATATAGATCAGTGATGTATACATCAATGAAACAGAACAGACTCTGGAAATAGGCCCAATCTAACATAGCCAAAGAGTGTTTGAGAAAGGAACAGAGGCAAATCAAGTATTTTCAATAAATAATGTTGGAACAATCTAACATCTATGTGTAATAAAACCTTGACTTAAAACACATCTTTTATGTAAAATAACTCAAAATGAATCATAGATCTAAATATTGAAGATAAAACCATAAAACTTTTTTTTTTCTTCAGACAGAGTCTTACTCTGTCACCAGGCTGGAGTGCAGTGACATGATCTTTTCTTACTGCAACCTTCGTCTCCCAGGTTTAAGCAATTCTCCTGCTTCAGCCTCCCAAGTAGCTGGGAATACAGGTGCGCACCACCATACTCACTAATTTTTGTATTTGTAGTAGCAACGGGATTTCACCATGTTGGTCAAGATCGTCTCAATCTCTTGATCTCATGATCCACCAGCCTCAGTCTCCCAAAGTGCTGGGATTACAGGCGTGAGCCACCATGCCTGGCCTAGAACCGTATAACTTTTCAAAGAAATCATAGAAGGAAATCTTCATAGGCCAGGTTCAGTAGCTCACGCCTGTAATCCAAGCACTTTGGGAGGCTGAGGAGGGTGGATTAGTTGAGGCCAGGAGTTCAAGACCAGCCTGGCCAACATAGCAAAATCCTGTTTCTACTAAAAATACACACCACACACACACACACACACACACACACACACACACACGAGAGAGAGAGAGAAAGAGAGAGAGTGAGCCGGGTGTGTTGGTGCATGCCTGTAGTTCCAGCTACTAGGGAGAACCCAGGACAGGTGGCGGAGTTTGTGGTGAGCCAAGATAGTGCACTGCACTCCAGCCTGAATGAGAGAGCAAGACTCTGTCTCGGAAAAAAAAGGAAAAGGAAAGAAAAAGAAATCTTCATGTACTGTGGTTAGGTAAAGAATGCTTAGCCAGGACACTAAATGCATATTCTTTAAAAGAAAAAAAATGATAAATTTGCCAATGAAAATTAAAAACTTTTATTCTGCTAAAGACACTATTAAGAGAATGAAAGGACAACCTGCAGAACAGGAGATTTCTGCAAATCTTGCATAAGCCAAATGACTTGCATTCCAAAATATATAAAGATCTCTTAAAACTCATCATTAGGAAATCCAACAGCCTGATTTAAAAAATGGGCAAATTATCTGAACAAACTCTTCATGAAGAGGACATACTGCAGGTTAATGAACATATGAAAAATGTTCAAGTCATTTAGGAAAATGCAAATTAAAACTGCAATGTGATACCACTACATACATATAATGGTGATGATGATGATGATGATTTTTTTTCATTGAAAAGCCCAACCTGACACCACCAGGGGCTGGCAAGGATGTAGAATTACTAAAACTCTTACACACTTTTGGTGAGAGAGCCAAATGATACAGCCACTCTGGCAAATAGTTTTGGCAGTGTTTTATAATATTAAACTTATATGACTCAGCAATTCCACTCCTAGGAGTTTACCCTAGAGAAATGGAAACTTATGCTCACATAAAAACCTATGCACCACTGTTTATAGCAACTGCGTTTATAGTAGAGAAAGGAGAAAATATTTCTTCAATGGGTGAATGAATAAACAAATCATAGTATATAACATTCTTAAAAGATAAAATTATAGTGACAGAGAAAAAACTCAGTGTTTACCAGGGGTTGACAGTGAGAAGAGAGTGTAATTGCAAAAAGGTGGTGCAAGGGAGTTTGGGGGTTGGTGAGATGTTCTGTGTCCTGATGGTGGTAGTAGTTATACAAATTTAAGCATGTAGTAAAATTCATACAAATGTACAAATATAGTTATTTTGCTGTATATAATTTAAAAAACAAAATTAAAAGAACATATAACAAGTGGTTTTGCCTATTATTTCTGTTCTTTTAGATAGTGTTTAATTCATGTAACATGGAGCTGATACATAGTTTAATAAAAATCAATATGGTATCAATTCTGTTCTTGAAAAATTTGGAAATTAGCTATCCTTTGATCTAGTATTTATTTTTAATTCACTATAGATAAATGTTACACTTGCTTTAGAACTAAGTTAAGAATGTAATATGGACAATAGTACAATCCAGAGATCCTGCGTTGCAGGTAATATTTCTACTTACTTGGTGCATCTTTAATAACTCATTTTTACCACTTTTCATATCCATTTTGCCACTTTTAAATGCAGGTGGTTGAAATAGATGATCTTTGTTGCTTTTCTACTTAAGAATAAACCTCCAAATCCATTCTAACAGCTAAAATCTGGTTTCAAATGGAAACAATACTTGTTACTGCTTTTCCAATATAAAATCTATAAAGGTTTTTCATATTTCAAAACTTATAAAACCTCTTAATTCTCTGGACATGTATTACTTTTATGAAGCACGTAGTGACGATGTCTCTAGAGCACGTATGTTATGTTTTATGTTAGCTGCATTGTTTGGTAACCAGCACAGTGCTCCATATGCAACAGCATTAATGAATTATGTTTGTTGATGATAGTGATAGGCAAAGACCTTAAAAAAACAATCAACAGTCAAGTATATAGGGATTGCATACAGGAGGATCCCCAATTGCAAATGTAATTTGTTTGGACAGCAAATAGTTCAAACATTAAAGTATGCATACATACCTAAATACATACTTAAATATATATATAGTAAGCTCTTCTACTCTTGAATTCACTGCAATTCCTGTCCCACTGTCTTAAGCCAGGTGCAGTGTCAATCATTTATGACTCCTGCCTGGCTTCTGTATAGACATTTAAGTTTACAAAGCCTTAGAAGTTCCACTACGTTGTAGATATATTTCGCAAGTTCTTAGAAAAATGAATAAGTTTTACACTTCTGTGCTGATGGCAAATTCTTAAATTGAAAGACATTCTGGACCATAGAATAATAATTTACTTTTTTTTTCTATTGACAAATTTATTTCTTGCTGCATCCCAATTAGGTGTTTCTGAAAAGGACAAGTATTTTGAAACCTATTAATATGTGTATTATAGGCATATATTAAACATTTTAAGAACACTGGAGAGATATACCATTCCATTTTCCTGAAAACTGTTAGAAAAAAAAAACTAATAAAGTTTTGCACTATGTAGCAGTTCCCTTTCAGTTTGACTGGCAGAAGGCTTTGAGAAAAATTTGTGTCCCACCTGCAGTAGGTGACCTCCATATTGTTTTTGTTTTAGTCACATTTCAAGTTCTTGGTCCTATCCTGATCTTGTTCTATCTGACTTTACTCTCCAGTTAACTGCATTTTATATATTTCTCTTATTTCCGTAAATCATGTAATGATACTATACTGGCAAAAACAATTATATGTATAAAAGGTTGGAACAACAGTTGCCAACTGCTAAGAATAATTAACTTTGTGTATTCGGGAGATAGGATTACAGATGATGCAGATTTTTATTTTTTGAATTCATTTTTTTGATCTCTTGTATGTAGGACAAGTATAATCTATATTATGTCATTGGACTGAGGACAAGAATAGATATATAAATGAATAATTATGTTATCTGTGTTTTTTCAGCTTCTTTGTATTAAATGTGCATGGATTATGCAGGATTACTTAACAGACCTGTTTTTTGTTTGTTTGTTTGTTTTTACTTTTATGCCGAGATTATGAGATGAATATTGTGAGATGTGGGCTGACTACTGTGACTAACCTTTCCTCCCCATCTATGATGATCAATTTGCAAGTGATTTGGATAGCTGTCATTGATCATTCCATTTTCCTAACTTTTTCAGAGTCACAACACTAGCAAGACTCATTTCCAGCCCCCTCCTTGGTCATGACCAAGTGAAATTTGGCAGGGAAAGTGTCTATTCTCTACTGTGGTCCACTCCTAGTTCCTATCATTGCTGCTCTTTCATTTAATTTCTGGCTCTACACTCAAGTATTATTGCTGCCAAATGTCCACCTGCCAAATTACTTTTCTCTTTTCTGCACCTGTTCTCACCCAAGAGAGTATTCTCTCAATTCATTTCAATTCTTCAACCTGAAAAAAGTTAGATTTTTTATTTGTTTATTTTTAAATACTTTAAAGAAATATTTTAGAAACAATTGGTTTACTGGGAATAATAAATGAGATTTTTTTTTTCCTTTGAGACAGGGTCTCATTCTGTCACTAAGGCTGGAGTGCAGTGGTGCTATCGTAGATCACTTTAACCTGAAACACCTAGGATGAAGAGATACTCACACTTCAGCCTCCTGGCAGCTCTCATAGCCAAAACTACAGGCTTGCATCACCACACCAGGCTAGTTTTTATTTTTATTTTTATTTTTTGTAGAGACAGAGTCTCGCTATGTTGTCCAGGCTAGGAGATTCTTTCCTATATCCTATAAAAAGAAAATTCCAAATAAATTCTAGGTAAAAAATAAAAAAGTATTATGAGATGAAGAACATATACATGATTAATTGACTTCTGGATGAAAATGGCATTTTGAAACATAAAGTAATTGATGAAACTGTCAAGGAAATGAAGAATAGTTTTGACAACATGAAAATTGGAGGCCAGCATACATTAAAAAGAAAAAAAAACACAAATATATATATGCCACTATGAATTGAACATTGAGGATAGAGGCCAATCATCATGGCTGTGAGAAAATGATAAACGATTTAGTCCCTGACTGCAAAGATTTTCGCAAGCACCCTAATATTTTGAATCCTTTCAATAGGCAAACCAAATTATTGATGAGGCACTTAAAAGATGAATTGCTTACATTTTTTTGTTCTATAAGACTTTGTTGTAGTCATACATTTTAATTAGGTGTCAGAAATATCTACACAGTTTCTTTTGAAGTTATTTTCTCCCTGAGTTGTCTTCATAATAAGGCTGGTAGTAGTGGATTTCTCATGAGACAGTTACATTTTATGAAGCTAAGTGATAACATAGACAAAGAAGGAACTTTATTATAATTAATACTTGTAGATTGCATGGATATATGGTAGAAAATCTATTTTAATACATCTCCTTAAGCTTCTTAGAATTGATGACATATTTAAAGTTTGCAGCATATTTGTGAGGACAGTTTTATTCCCATTTTAAATAAGGAAACTGAGGTCAACAAACTTTCATGACTAGCTCATAAAAAAAAATTCGAAAATGAAAGCTAAACAAGAAACTCTGGTTCTAAATTATATACTTATTCCTAGATATCTGATGCCTCTAGATTTTGATGAGCAGCAGTCCATTGTGTTGTGTCTACCTTTCATCTTTGGGACATAGTATTTGTTGTATATCTATTGTTCTATACTAGTTCATTCACTATTTGTAGAACTATAAGTGTTGAAAAAATATATTTTCTCATATTACTTCAATGGCAATATAAAATACTGAGTAGTATCAAAAACAGCAAATTCTTATATAACATTTGACATGTGCTATTTAATCCTCACTACCCTCTGAGGAAACACTGTATTATTCCCATCTTACAGATAAAAAAATTGAGGTACTGACAACTTGTCCATGGCTATACAGAGTCATTATTTTATAACTGTACAGATCTTATGCTCAATTCTCTATATTTATGTGAGAATAAATGTTTAGGATTACGAAAAATAAAGATAATAACTCCATCATTTAACTTTGACTCTGATGGTGTGCTAAATGTCAGTTTATATCCTAGTGACTATAGCTGCCAGCAGTACCTCCGGAGCCCCTTATTTTAATCCAGAAAATATGTTCAAAATTGTTCCACAGTTTACATATACAGTGAGAAATGCTTTGCACTTTGGGAATGTAGGATAAAGCAAAACTAGGTGTTGCTTCTTTTATCTGAAGCAAAAATATAGTGTTGAGAATTATTTTCTCAGATTGTTGAAACAGTTTTCTCTTAAAATTGCCATCTCTGTTTTCTTTACAAAAATGTATGCATATAAAAATGTTAGCTGTGAAACATGCTTGTGGTCACATTTACATCACTGAACTTAGATTATTTAGTGGCACATTTTAGATGGTCATGACAATGCGAATGCTTTTTGTCTACTAGCGATATGGAATAATTAATCGGAACCCTCACTAGAGGAGGACCCATTGCATTCAGTGTTGGTTTGTAAAACAGGCCTGGATAAGAGGCCTCTCAGCAGGCCTCGTTACGTTACCTGTAATTTTTCACATGTGTATAGTTCATCACTAGTGACATTCTGGCTTTCAGATCAGTCATCTCTTAGGACTTAAAAATTGATATATCAGTCTCAGCATAAAATGCTATCATTCCCGTAGACCAACTGTTTACCAGAGTATAACTCCTCCTGTGTCTCATTTCATCACACTGTTCCACACAGTGATGTTTCAATGTGAAATGAAGTTTCTTCATGCTGTGCTTCTGAGTAGAAAAAAGACAGAAGTACATGTATGATAAATGGTGAAGATTCCATGATAACCCTTGCAAAACAATACAATGTGGAAGCATTATACTTGCTTTAATAATTTAATACATAAATGTGGTTTTTAAACTTTTATAACAAATACTATTTATGCAGTGGTGAGGGGAAGATCAATTATATTTGCTGTGAATCACTTTATCTTCCAACTTATTTAGAAATTAGCAAAATATCACTGCTGTCAAATTGTCATGGTGAAATATCTGTGGAGACTACACTATTATACTATTAGTAAAATATAAAATTACCATCATGTTTTTCAATGGTACGTGTATTTATTTATAGTTTTGTAAGAAAGATAATTTATTTAAAATTATATCAAGTCAAATTCTCTCCCCCTATGTGGAGTTCAGTACCAAATTCTGGCTTTCAGTAGCAGCAATAGAATTTAAGAGAAACATCTTGTTTAAGTCTCTTATTGTCTGAAAGATACTGCAGTGTTTGCATGCTTTCTTTGGCCATAGAGTGCATTTTCTTTGTGCCTCTGAGTGTAGTCTGGCTGTGACATCAGTGTCCCACTGATTACTAGGGTTGATTCAACTGATTTGGCTGACTGGGCTGGGGTCTATATACTTCCTTCACAACCTTAAAAGCTGTGTGTTGGCAGAGGATGATGACATCCCTGGGGAGACTAGACCACTTAATTTTTGTCAAAATGGAAATGATGTTTTCCCTTTTAGCATGTCTTGATTCGACCTGTGACTAAAGGTCTGATACAGTGCTTTAAAGTGAAAGACAATATCATTAGCCAAAGCTAGGTTCAATTTATGTTTTCAATTTGATGTAGCGTTGCAAATACTCAGTGTTTCCTCTGAAAAAACATTTTAGCTTGCACTTATAATTCTTGTTTTTCTGTTTTCAAAAATGTTTAATGTATACTTTTTAGACTATTGTCATGGAAACTGTAATATGCTATCAAATAATATCGAAATACAAAACTTCAGTTAATAAGAGTGTAGTCAATTGTTGAACAATGAATAAATGATTGATTCCAAAGAAATACAAAAAATAATAGTTGTATAGTAAGATATATTTTTATGATAACTATTTAACAGGCAATTATTTCTTTCCTTTGGAATAATTATGAAAATCAGAAATAATTAACTGGTTTGATTATGATTCTCCAGTTTATGTACATGTGTGCGAACACACACACACACACACACACACACACAAATAAATAGTTCTAAAATTATTTGTAGAACTAGCCTTTATGTCTTAGGTATTAAAATTTGTTGAATTCTGTGCTCTTAACAAATATTTTTAAAATATGGCACATCAAAAGGGAGCTATCTACTGGAAAACTAGAGGTATAAAAGGCTTATATGTTTTGTGTTAATTTAAAAATATAGAGCCCAAATAAAGCAAAATTGACATTATAAAGGTCTTCTGTCCGATATTTAAGATAAAGTTACTTAAATCGAAGCTTAGTTTGGAAATAGCTTATATATATATATATACACACACACACACACACGTATATACATATATATACACACGTATATACATATACATATATACACGTATA
The DNA here is from genome assembly GCA_963573645.1 of Pithecia hirsuta. Classification (NCBI taxonomy): domain Eukaryota; kingdom Metazoa; phylum Chordata; class Mammalia; order Primates; family Pitheciidae; genus Pithecia; species Pithecia hirsuta. Next base: position 74,989 of record CAUYLZ010047147.1, read on the forward strand.
TACATATATATATACACGTATATACACATATATATATATAAGCTATTTCCAAACTAAGCTTCGATTTAAGTAACTTTATCTTAAAAATCGGACAGAAGACCTTTATAATGTCAATTTTGCTTTATTTGGGCTCTATATATATATACATATATATATATACGTGTGTATATATATATGTGTATATACGTATATATGTATAAATTGAAGCTTAGTCTGGAAATAGCTTTTATATATATGTGTATATACATGTATATATATGTATATACGTGTATATATGTATATGTATATACGTGTGTATATATATATGTATATACGTGTGTGTGTGTGTATACATATATATATATATATAAGCTATTTCCAAACTAAGCTTCGATTTAAGTAACATATATACGTATATATATATATACGTATATATGTATATATATACACACATCCGTTATATATCACCTGGCTAACATCCATTATTTTTGGAAATTTTTAATAGCAGCTGAATTTTTTCAATTCAAATTGACCTTTTTTAATTGTTAAAGATAAACTTTATTTTTTAGAGCAGTTTTGGGTTCATAGCAAAATTGGAAAGTATGCATAGTTCCTATAAACTCCCTGCCCCATACTCACAGTCTCCCCTACTATCAACATCCCACACCAGAGTGGCACATGTGTTACAATCAATGAACCCAGTAGCAACATTTTTAATTTTGGAATGGAGAAGCAGATTTTATCATTCAGTTGCTCCTGTGAGAAACTTTTAAGGCATAAGAGGGTTTGGAAAACAATTCTGAGGAATTTTAAGCTATTAATTTGTCAATTCCAGCTAAGACTGCTAACATACTTAGTTTTAGACATTCAAACTATTGATTTTTAATATTGGTCAACATGTGATTTGTAATGCAAGGGGAGAACTAAGTAAAGTTCAACTATTGTCCTCAAGTCATATGAAATGCAGGGGATATGTACATGAGTGGTTTGACACTAGTTAGAACACTTGGTATCATAAGAGAGGTCCAGTTAAAATACTCTGGGAGATGGCATTGGAAGGAGTTAAGAAGGTTTCAGTCGACTTCTCAGAGTGTACAAAGCATTTGAGTTAGGTCTTGCAATATAGATTGAGGTGCGATAGAATTGCCAAACTAAATGTAAGATGCCCAGTTAAATTTGAATTTCAGAAAAACAGTGAATAATTTTGATATAAGTATGTCCCAAATATTGCATATGACATACTTACACTAAAAAAATTATCCATTGCTTATCTGAAATTCAAACTTAACTGGAAATGTTGTGATATATTTGTTAAAGATGACACTTTGAGGCATGGGATACTTACTACTTAAACAATATTCAAAGGTACAGAGAGGGGAAAAAGAGTACATATGTACATCTCAGGGTACATACAGAAATTAATAAATGGTTAATTAGGCTGAATGTAGGAAATGATTTGGATTGAATGAAATAAGGTGTGTTAGTAATAGTACTGGAATAATAAGGCATAAACTGCAACTGCCCTGAGAAAACCGGAAGTAATAATGCTGAAACCTCAAAGGGTAGTGGGACCATAGTCTCAGAGTACCATAAGGGAAGAGGTATTTGGATTCCATTTAGGGTAACCAGTGACTGTGCAACAGCTGTCTGTGACAACTAGAGAACGTAATAATTTATGAAGTATCACAGTGATCTAATCTTTGAGCCTTTTGTGCAAATGAATGTGGCTTTAGAACGTGTTTTTGAGATTGTGAAAACCCAGAACATATGCTAGGCAAACTTCTTTAATGCATCACAGAATGCTGATGAGCAATAATTTTATTATTACTGAGGTTAGGGACTTTATTCCTACTACTATGGAGGCACAGATCTGGCCCATTTGGAACAGGATATGTCAGAGATCACAGGAGTTTTTCTTTTTTCTTTTTTTTTAATTGTATGCTGGTTTATTAAAATTGATGGGGATATGAATGAACAATATCCTTCATTGCATCTAAAAAAATTAAGTTAGTTATGAAACATAGTAAGGCCTTTGCCCATTGAGAAGGAGATGAATTTAAAGTTTCCTCTATGATATAAAATAAGCACGTTAACATATGAATGAATGTATATTAAGATGTTTAAAATATGATATTTGAATCAGCAATTAAAAGCTTAATTATTTTCACTTTGAAAAGTTTCAAACATATACAAAAATAGAATAGTACAATGAACTCCCATATGCTCATAATCCAGTTTTGGCAATGATCTTGATTTGCCACATTTGCATCATCTAGTTTCTCTTTCCTTTTCTTTCCTCTGTTGAAATACTTAAAAGCAAATCATGTAATTGACACTTTTTAAAATCGGCTATTTAAGTATACAACAACAAATTGACAGGGGTTTAGATATGGCATTATAATATATAAATGATCACTTGGATTTTGTTTGCATAGATACAGGTTGAGACTCAAAAAGGTGTATTTATATGTTGAAATAATCATACATTACCTGAATTAAATCTACAATGTTCATGAGGAATGCTGAATTACTAGTCTTTTGCATTTGAATGCTATTTAATTGTACCCTCAAAATCTTACCTTTTATAAAACTGCATTTACCAGAAGCTCTCGAAACTTTTGACAGGTCTATTTTGCCCTGTTTTAGAGGATAAAAAAATTATAGTGATTTGGTGACATTTATACAATAATATAATATTATAGCCTGAAACAGAAAAATGGCTTTGATTCTACTAATTTATCATTTGCCATTCTAAAACAGTCTGTTTCTCAGAAATATTCATCCAAGTCATCAAATAAAAGTTATATTCTATATTTCATTCAGCAACAGAAGTAAACCTCAGCAAAATGTATTTTATGGGTCAGCAAACTCAGATAAAAAGCAATGTGTAGGAATATAGGTATTATTGTTAGAACCATGAAAAATGGACCTATTCATATTTCATCAGGCCATTCTACCTACTACAAAATATGGGACCACTTTTACCAACATCACCTATAATTTGAAGTCTCCTGTGTTTACTTATTAATGTAAGATTCTAGCTCTTTGCAAAGTCTATCCAAACTATGTCCAGAAGTCTTCATGGCACTAATCCAACTTTTTCATGATCAAATCTGATGCACTAGATCAAAACCACAAATCTCATACCAGTCAGAATGGTTATTACTAAAAAGCCAAAAAATAATACATGCTGGTGAGGTTGTGGAGAAAAATAAACACTTATATCCTGTTGGTGGGAGTGTAAATTAGTTCAACCATTGAGGAAGACAGTGTGGTGAGTCCTCAAAGGCCTAAAGACAGTAATACCATTCAACCCAGCAATTCCACTACCCAAATGAATATAAATTGTTCTATTATAAACACGTATGCCCGTATATGTTCATTGCAGCACTATTCACAATAGCAAAGACGTAGAATCAACCCAAATGACCATCAACAATAGACTGGATAAAGAAAATGCAGCACATATATACCATGGAATACTGTGCAGCCATATAAAAGAATGAGATTATGTCCTTAGCAGCGACATGGATGAAGCCTGAGGCCATTATCCTTAGCAAACTAATGCAGGAACAGAAAACCAAACACTGTATGTTGTCACTTATAAGTGGGAGCTAATTGATGAGAACACATGAACAGAGGGGAACAACACACACTGGGGGCCTATCAGAGGGCAGAGGGTGGGAGAAGGGAGAGGATCAGGAAAAATAACTAATGGATACTAGGCTTAATACCTGGGTGATGATATAATCTGTACAACAAAGCCCCATGACACACGTTTACCTATGTAACAAAACAACTTAAAAGTTAAAAAAATCTGATGTGCTATCAAAAGGCATCTGCCTGGCATCCCCGCTATTTCTGCTGGTCCTATTCTGGTGTCTTTTTCAAGAGAGGACACCTGTTTGTAGTGGGTGTGCCCACCATTTCCACTAGAAATTTTTGTGTCTACAAGGGATTTCTATTCCTATTGGATCCCTGCTTCTGCTAGATGAATCAAAAAACCTGCCACCATTGCTGTGGACTACCACTGCTTCCAGAACCCCCTGCCCAGACCCACTCCCAAATTTTGTTTTTATTTATTTTTTAATGTTGTTTTTTTATATTTATTTATTTTTATTTTATATATAAAATGTATGTGTATATCAAAACATCATGTTGTACATGATGTTTAATTATAAGCATAAATGATTAGTTCAGTTAAGCAATTGAACATATCCATCACTTCAAATAGTTACTTTGTGTGTGTGTGTGGTTAGAGAACCTAAAATCTACTCTCAGCAAATTTTCAGTATACGATACAGTATTAACTATAGTCCTTACGCTGTGCATTAGCTCTCTAGACATTCTTTATACATAATCATAAATTGGTACCCTTTGACCTACATTTCCCCCCTTTGTAAACCTCCCCCTTCTCGCCCCACACCTGGTAGCCATCATTCTACTCTCTCTTTTTATGTATTCGACTTTTCTCAGATTCCACGTATAAGTGAGATCATGTAGTATGTTTTTGTATCTGGACTATTTCACTTAGTATAATGTCCTTCAAGGTTATCCATGTTGTCGCAAATGGCAGTATCCTTTGCTTTATAAGGTCAAATATATTCATATATATTCATCCATATGCCACAATTTCTTTATCCATTCATCTATAGATGGACACTTTTGTTGTTTCCATATCTTGGCTGTTGTGAACAATTGAATAATGCTGCAATAAATAAGGGAGTTCAGAGACTATTTCCTTTGGGTATACGACCAGCAGATAGATTACTGGATTTTCTAGTAGTTCTGTGTATTTTTACCACACATTTTACACTAATAATATATTTTGTACTTTCCTCTCTGTTAATAAATTTCTTTGTACAATTTTTTAAAGAGCTGGAATAATATTCTGTTATTATTCGGATCAATAATATCAGATTATTTATTTGAGTCTTTTTTTTATAAGGGGTTTCTTTTTATTTTAGTTCTCTATTATTAAAAATACTAAACTTTCAACGAACATTCCTGTATATATATCTTTGCCCAAATTTCTGTTTTATCATTAAGTATACATTTTTAGGAGAGTTGCCAAATTAGAGAATAAGAACACAAAATCAAACACCACATGTTCTCACTCATAGGCAGGTGTTGAACAATGAGAACACATGGACACAGGGAGGAGAGCACTACACACTGGGGTCTGTTGTGGGGGAAATAGGGGAGGGACAGTGGGGGGTGGGGAGTTGAGGAGAGATAGCAGGGGAGAAGTGCCAGATATAGGTGAAGGGAGGAAGGCAACAAATCACACTGCCACGTGTGTACCTATGCAACAATGTTGCATGTTCTTCACATGTACCCCAAAACCTAAAATGCAATTAAAAAAAAAGAATATGAAAATTAACATTTTTTTAATAGTGTGAAATTGTTCTTCAGGAAGATTGTGCCAATTTTCACCTACAGTGTTTTATAAGGATATTATAATTTCTTCATATTTGCTAATATGATGATAGTCAAAAAGAATGTCTCATATTTAGTTTAAATATGTTTTAAAGTGATTAATGACATTAAGATTTTAATGACATTAATGACATTTATTAAGATATTTTCAGATATTTGACTATTTTATGAATAATGTATGGTCTTGTTCACTTTTCTACTAATCTTCTTATTGATTAAAAAATGTATAAGACCACTTTCTATATTAAGGACACTTTCACTTCATCATCTGTATTGCAAATATGTTTTCATTTAAGTTTGAAATAGTTTACAGAAAGTCTGTAGAGTCAGATTGATCATTCTACTTTCTCATTCTTTGGTGTCCATGTCTACTCTCAAGATTATGCAAATATTCACTTGATTTTATTTGTTCACTTGTTTTCATGCTTTGCATAAACATAAATATTTTAACCATCAAGAATATTTTAGTAAAACGATATAAGGTAATAATTTTCTGAGGTTACACTCTGGCAGAGAACAAATGGAGCAGTGTTATATATTCCAACATTGTCTTACACAGATTTTTTAAGAACTAGGTCTTGAAGTTTACTTAGACTCCTCACTTTCCTTTGGACACAGGCAAAAGTGAATGAGGCCTGGGACAAGATCACTTTAATTTAGTGATGCTATCTTAGGATCACTTCTTCACTCCAACTCCAATTTTGTTTTGGGGCCTAGGTTGCCTCTAGAATGACCCTTATCACAGGCCCCCAGGATGTTTCTTCTAAGAGTTCCATGCAAAAGAATCCTATCATATCACTCCCAGGAGTATCTATTAAGGTACCTGGGCATACCTAGACATGTCTGAATTAATTCTAGGTTGGCCTGACATTGGACTTCTGCTACATTTGAAAGCCTGCTATGAAACTAAAAAATTGGCAATAATCTTCATGTAGAACTGATTTTGAATTAGGGCAGAAAATATTTGTTGAGAGAAAAAATATAAGATAATTTTGAGAAAAATATTTATATGCATTAGACATCAGATGTAATCTGTGTGTGTGTATTTGTCAATATAGGCAGAAGATTGCAAATGCAAGTGCTGGAAGTGGTGAGGAAGAGAATGCAAATGAATGACGTGGGATGGGAGAATTAGAGAGCAGTGGAGGCTGGGTTCTACTGTAAAACACGGCCCAGTCTAAAAGGAGTTTAGCCACTTGTTTTCAAACAGAAAGGTTAATGTAATATTGGGAGGCCTTTCATTATTTCACAAGAATGAGGCATTCCGATTAGCCATAAAATTCTAATTTTTAAATGTTGGAAACAAACTCAAAGGATTTTACAATATTCTGAGGGTCAAACAGGTTATAATTATCAGCAAGGTCTGACCCATAGGCTGTCAATTGTTGGATTTGCTCTAATCACACATTCTGTTGGGTAGGCAAAAATGATACAAAATTATTTGCAATATTGCAACACACAAAAAAACCATTACTTATGAATAGCAAGATCTAACACCTAAAAATAGATTTGCCATAATGAAAAAAATGAAATTCCAAAATTAATATAAAGTGCATTACCAAGAGATTTGACCCACCATTCCTTTGTGGCATCAAGGTTTGAAATTTTTTTCTGATTTATAAAACGAAAGGAATGATGAATTAGTGAAAGGAACGAGAAAGGCCAGTTTGAGTGCTGAGGAAGATCAGCACATTTATCGTGGTCATGGGACCCTGGGGTCTTCTCTGATGCCAGGCCTCTGAAAGAGAATTTTCCTAATAAGTAAAAGACTTTTAAACAGACTCTCCTGCATGTGATCAGCTCCACAGGGTGTCTCTTGAAACAGGATGTGAACAACTGGAATTGAAATGGAGAAACCTTGGAAGGGTAATGAAAAAGAGACCTGAGTGCCTATAAATCTAATATTCAGAATACCAGAGGGGGCTACCTCAATCACGAAAGATCATTGTTTTCAAGCAATTTATTTTACTGATTCTTTTAAAAACATAAATGAACTAAAACAAAAAAGATAAACAGGGAACTTAGAGACTCTGTAGTGAAGATTTTTTTTAAGTGAGTGATCATCACACAGATGTGTGTAATAACCTCTCTTCAGGAGCAGCTTTCCACTTCCTTTCCATCTGTTTCTGTACTAGTAACCCGTTCACTCCAGGAACTTCGTCCCTTTGGAATTTAGCCTATTTAGGGGTTGAAAAATAATATAGACATTTCCCATTTCCAGCTCCTCCCCTTCTATAAGGCATTACTTTAAAAAATTCTGCTTTCTATATCTCCACTTGCAGGGAAGATTCTTACTAGCCGACTAATTGGAATTTACATTTCTCTTATTCCTGGCACACTTTCAAGGTGATCAATGGTGGCTGCACAAAAAATTTTGAAGACAAAATCTTAAAAATTTCCATTATTTTATGCTCAAAGAATTCATAATTATCCTTAGAGATCTTTAAGGTTTTCATTATTTTCACACTGATGCTATTTCTAAAAATAAAAGTAAAGGAGCTAATTGGGAGTAGAGAAAGAAAAGAAAGACACAAATATCAAATTATTTCTTCAGCTACGTTTTACTGAATACTTGCTTAGTACTGGAAATTGTGATAAGCATTAAATATACTTTGTTTCATTGAAATTCTTACAAGTAACCTAGAAACTAGTTATTTTTTCCATCTTACATATAAGTATGTAATTAAAAGTATACAACTTAAGAAATGACACAGTTTGTATGTAGAAAGCTTCCTGTATCCTCGAAATTTTTAAATTTCAAAACCCATATGCTTAATCACTATAAAATTATCCTGAATTTTCATATAATCTCAATAATATGAAATCTATAATGGATTATTAATATTATATCTCTTCTTTAAGGTTTTCTTCCTTATATGAAAGCAAAGACTCTATAGATATATGATGGAAAAGATATTCCCCCATAGATCTTAGAAAATTCTTTTGTTCAGATTGTAGTCATCAGAACATAATTATATCAAGTATGTGCTATATGGGTTTTTAAAATAAACTTCTAATATTTCCCCACATAATTATATTAATATAGGTATTGATAAGGTACTTTTGTAAACATGTATTTTATGCTTGAAACAAATAGTAAACTGAAGATCACCAAAACTTAAGGCAGAAAAATAGAAAGACAATGGAGAGAAAATAAATTGAAATACTGATAGAAGATCATGAACCCAGAGTAACACAGATGCCAAAAAACATGCTCAGCCCTTTTTCTAACAAAGAACTAAGATTAGGGTGTGGCTTAAAATGAGAGGCAGTATGGGAGACAGGATGATAGGTGAGTGCAGTATGGCAGAGGGCACTGTCATGTGGAGAATATGGAAAATGCATTGGAAGGGGTAAGTAGTAAGGAGAACTCAATCAGTAACCAATTAAGATGAGCAATCAAAGAGAAAAAGAAGAGGGGACAGTTTCTAAATGACTAATATATTGACAGTGGGAATGGAAAGAAAAATCCATCTTTAAAAGATGGTTAGAAAGATTATTGGTGACAGCAAAAACAACAGAATATGCATTTCTTTTCGCATGACTTGCTCTAAAATTGGTCACATAATTGGAAGTAAAACACTCCTCAGCAAATGCAAAAGAACAGAAGTCATAAGAAATCATAACAAGCAGTCTCTCAGACCACAGCACAATCAAATTAGAAATCAAAATTAAGAAACTCACTCAAAACGGCACATTTACATGGAAATTGAACAACTTGCTCCTGAGTAACTTTTTGGTAAATAATGAAATTAAGGCAGATATCAAGAAGTTCTTTGAAACTAATGAGAACAAAGAGACGATGTGCCAAAATCTCTGGGTTGTAGCTAAAGCAATGTTATGAGGAAAATTTATGGCACTTAATATCCACATCAAAAAGCTAGAAAGATCATAAATCAACAACCTAACATCATGACTATAGGAACTAGAGTAGCAAGAGCCAACAAACTCCAAAAAGCTAGCAGCAAACTCCAAAGCTAGCAGAAGACAATAAATAAGATCAGAGTGGAACTGAAGGAGATGGAGACATGAAAAAACATTAAAAAAAAATCAATGAATCCAGGAGCTGAATTTTTGAAAAAAATTAATAAAATAGATAAGACCACAAGCTAGACTAAAAAGGAAGAAAAGAGAAAAGAATCAGATAGACACAATAAAAAATGATTAAGGGGATATCACCGCTGACACCACAGAAATACAAACAATAATCAGAGAATACTAATAACACCTCTATGCAAATAAACTAGAAAGCCTAGAAGAAATGAATAAAATCCTGGTTGCATACACCTTCTCAAGACTGAACCAGAAAGAAATTAAATCATTGACTAGACCAATAATGAGTTCTATAATTGAGACAGTAATAAATAGCCTACTAAACAAAAAAAAAGTCCAGGAGACAGATTTACAGCTGAATTCTACCAGAGGTACAAAAAGGAGATGGTACCAATTCTTCTGAAACTATTCCAAGCAACTGAAAAGGAGGGACTCCTCCCTAACTCATTTTATGAGGCCAGCATCATCCTGATACCAAAACCTATCAGGGATACAACAAAAAAACGAAAACTTCAGGCTGAGATCCCTGATGAACACTGATGCACAAATTCTCAGTAAAACATTGGCAACTGAATCCAGCAGCACATGAAAAAGCTTATCCACCACAGTCAAGCAGGCTTTGTCCTCAGGATGCAAGGTTGGTTAAAGATATGCAAATCAATAAATGTAATTCATCACATGAACAGAACTAAAGGAAAAAAACCACATGATTATCTCAATAGATGCAGAAAAGACCTCTGATAAAATTAACATCCCTTCACGTTAAAAACTCTCAATAAACTATGTATTGACAAAACATACTTAAAATAATAAAAGCCATATATGAGATACCTACAGCCAATATTCTACAGAATGGGTATCCTTGTCTTGTGCTGGTTTTTAAGGGGAATGCTTCCAGCTAATGAATGAATGCTTCCAGCTTCCCCTTAAAAACTAGCACAAGACAAGGATACCCTCTTTCATCACTCCTATTCAATGTAATATTGGAAGTTCTGGCCAGGACAATCAGGCAAGAGAAAGAAATAAAGCACATTTAAATAAGAAGAAAGGAAGTCAAATTATCTTTGCAGATGACATGATCTTATATCCAAAAACCTCCATTGTTTCAGCCCAAAGGCTTCTTAATCTGATAAGCAACTTCAGCAAAGTCTAAGGATACAGAATCAGTGTGCAAAATTTGGTAGCTTTCTATACACCAGCAACAGTCAAGCAGAGAGCCAGATCATGAATGAGCTATTCACAATTGCAATAAAGAGAATAAAATACCTAGGAATACAGCTAACAAGGGAAGTGAATGACCTCTTCAAGGAGAACTACAAACTACTCAAGGAAATTAGAGAGGACACAAACAAATGAAACAACATTACATTCTCACAGATAGGAAGAATCAATCATGAAAATGGCCATACTGCCCAAAGTAATTTATAGATTTTATGTATTCTCATTAAACTACCTTTGACAGTCTTGATGTAATTAGAAAAAAATAACTTTTAAAATTCATATGGAACCAAAAAAAGAGCCTGGATAGCCAAGACAATCCTAAGCAAAAAGAACAAAGCTGGAGACATCATGCTACCTGACTTCAAACTATACTACAAGGCTGCAGTAACCAAAACAGCATGGTACTGATATAAAATCACATACATAGATGAATGGAACAGGACAGAGAACTCAGAAATAAGACTCCACACCTACAATCATCTGATCTTTGACAAACCTAACAAAAACGAGCAGTAGGGAAAGGATTCCTTATTTTAAAAATGGTACTAGGAGAACTGGCTAGCCATATGCAGAAAATTTCCTTACACCTTATACAAAAATTAGCTCGAGATGAATTAAGGACTTCAATGTAAAACCCAAAACTATAAAAACTCTGAAAGAAAATCTAGGGAATACCACTCAGGACATAGGCACAAGCAAAGATTTTATAACAAAAATGCCCACAGCAATTGGAACAAAAGCCAAAATTGACAAATGGGATCTAACTCCACTAAAGACCTTCTGAACAGAAACAAACAAACAAACAAAAATCTATCATCAGAGTGAACAGACAACCACAGAAAGAAGAAAATTTTTGCAATCTATCCATCTGACAAAGGGCTAATATCCAGAGTCTACAAGGAACTTAATTTATAAGAAAAAAACAAACAGCCTCATTAAAAAGTGGGCAAAAGACATAGACACTTCTCAAAAGAATACATTCATGTGGCCAACAAACATATGAAAAAAAGCTCAACATCACTGATGATTAGAGACATGCAAATCAAAACCACAATGAGATACTCTCTCAAGCCAGTTAGAAAGCCGATATTAAAAAGTCAAGAAACAACATATGCTGGCAAGGTTGCAGAGAAACAGAAACACTTTTAGACTGTTGGTGGGAATGTACATTCGTTCAACCATTGTGGAGGACAGTGTGTATTTCTCAAAGATCTAGAAGCAGATATATCATTTGACCCAGCAATCCTATTATTGGGTATATACCCAAATAAATATAAATTATTCTATTATAAAGACATATGCACATATATGTTTATTGCAGCACTATTTACAATATCAAAGACATGGAATAAATCCAAATGCTCATCAATGATAGGATAGAGAAAATGTGATTTGCATACATCATGGAATACTATGCAGCCATAAAAAGGAATGAGATTATGTCCTTTGCAGGGACATGGATGGAGCTGGAAGCCATTATCTTCAGCAAACCAATGCAGGAACCAAAAAACAAACACTGCAAGTTCTCATTCATGAGTGGGATTTGAATGATGAAAACAGATGGACATAGCAGCGGAGGGAAGGAAAAAACACACATTGAGGCTTGTCAGGGGGTGTTGGGGAGGGAGAGCATCAGGATGAATAGCTAATGCATGCAGGGCTTAATGCCTAGATGATGAGTTTATCTGTGCAGCAAGCCAGCAAACCATCATGGCACAAGTCTATCTATGTAACAAGTCTGCACATCCTGCGCATGTACCCTGGAACTTAAAATACAAGTTGAAGGAAAAAAATGAAAGAAAGATTCTGGATGACAAATGTTGAATATGAAGATAAAGGAGCAAAAAACATTTACGAGATTCCTGTGTTTGAAGCACATATAATAGTTCGATGGTAAACTCACTGATGGGATAATACATTAAAAGGAAGCAGGTTTACAAGAAAATATTCAGTTTTCATTGTGTTGTGTTTATAGTACCATGGTGCATCCAAGTGGAAATAATTCATAATTTAATTTTACATTACAGTAGAACCCTAAATTAGCTAAAGAAATCTATACACATACAGGAAGACTTCTGAAATGTAATACAATATTTGGTAAAATGTCACATAATTAGTATTACATATTATCTATTCTATAAAAGCCACTGTATTTCTGGGGAGTTCTATGAAATTCACTTACAATTTTTAAAACCTTAAATTCTGTACTTTGTTTATTTAATTAAACTATATTTTTTGGAGTCAGGGTTTTGCTATGTTTCCCAGGTTGGAGTGCCGTAGTTAGATCATAGCTCACCATAACGTTGAATTACTGGGCTCAAGCAATCCTTCCACCTCAGCCTCCCAAGTATCTAGGACCAAAAGCACATACCACTATGCCTCATTTTTTATTTTTAGCGTTTTTTAGAAATGGGGCCTCACTATGTTATTCAGGCTGGAAAAATTCACTTACAATTTAGAAAATATTTTACATTTTATTAATAATCATACATAAACTTTTTACTATTACCTGTTTCCACTGACTTGAATAGGTCAAATAATTAGACAATGGAGTATAACATATATTTGATCCATATTTCTGTTTTAATGATTCACAGAAAGATTTGGCTGGTCTAAATTAAGATGCCCAAATTTATATTTTCAGAGATGACTTTCATTAGACAAGGCTTTCATCATTCATGGACTTTAGTTGAAGAATTCCTTGCTTCAGACTAAAAACTTCAACTTCGGCTGGGCACAGTAGCTCATGCCTGTAATCCCAAAACCTTGGGAGGTAGAGGCGTTGAATCACCAGGTCACGAGTTCGAGACTAGCCTGTCCAACATGGTGAAACCCTGTCTCTACTACAAATACAAAAATAGTTGGGTGTGGTGGTGGGAGCCTATAATCCTAGCTACTCGGGAGGCTGAGGCAGAAGAATCGCTCTAAACTGAAATGCGGAGGTTGCAGTGAGCCAAGATTGTACCACTGCATTCCAGCCTGGGCAACAAGAGCAAAATTCCATCTCAAAAACAAAACAACAAAACAAAAACTTCAACTTCTACAACCCCCTTTTTCCTTCTGTGAAATAAAGTAATCCAGGCAATGTTTGCATTAGTTGGTTTTTGCTGTGTAACAAACCATGCCCAAATTTATGGCTTAATACAACACCCATTTTCCTTAGCTTGTAATTTTATAGGTCAGCTGGGAGGTTTTCCTGGTCTGGACCAGCCTGATACACACACACACATACGCAGTCACACACACAGACTCATACACATGCACACACACACATATTAGCTAACCTCAGTTATGTACGTGAATTAGCTTTACTGGTGGGTGGAAGATTTAGGATGGCCCAACTGTTGGCTGGGTTATCTTAGTTCTCCTCTACATAGCCTCTCATTCTTTGGTATATTGGCTTTGACTTAGTTACATTGTAGTCTCTGGGTTTGGGGCACTACATGAGAAGGCAAGCCTTATAGCACAAGTGATTTTTAAGTCTTTTCTCACGTCACATATTTGCTAATGTTTAATTGACCAAAGTAAGTTACCATACTAGCTGAGGGTCAATATGAAGGGCTTTATTAAGGGGCATGAACGAAGGGAAAAATTAACTTGTGATTATTTTGCTATTTGCTACAATAAAATATTTCCCAGATAGTCCTTGTGGATCTGTGAGATGACCATTGTAAATACTAAATCATTTTTAGTTCGGTAATATAAGTCTTGGGATTTGTATGTTTAGTGAGATTTATAAAACTGAACTCCTTGAAATACTCTTATGAGTACTGCATCAGCCAGTGTTTAGCCAGGAGATAGAATTTGATCGGAGAAAGGTTAATATAAAGATTATTTAGTGAATAACTGCATATTGGTGTAACGGGAATTGAATACTGAGGATAAAGAAAACTGTAAAGCATGTGGAAGAGAAGATAATGGGGGCAGCCAGTACCCACTGGACTGAGGCAGAGTACTGAAGAGAGGAATAAATTTGGGAGAGACCTCTACGCCTACAGCTGAGAGTCAGACCTTGCCAAAGGGAGTGCTGCTGTGGCTTACTGAATAATGATGTTCACTATGGTGCACCAAGCCGAGGATGGAAGTTGATGGAATTCAGCAGAAAGCTGCTAATGGTGGGTGTTGCTGGAGTTGCTGGGAAGCTGCAGGTGGGGATGTCACTGAGACTGGCTGAGAGTGGCATCCTTTGGGACTCTCCTATGCAGCTTAGAGTTGCAAGAGCAAAAAGGAAGGAAAACACCAGAACCAGGAATAGATGCCCCTTCCTACTGCAGCAGCGCTCCTGTGCTCGCTGTTGTTAAAGCTTAGTATCATGCCAGTTGGCAAAGGAGAAACGTTTATGAGATCCAGCATCAGCATTACAATAGGGGCAATGAAGGGTGGTTTGGAACTTAAAGGCAATAAACTGATAATTAACACAATAGAAAATACTTTTATGTAAAAGGTACGTGGTTAAGACAATGAATTCATCTGATTATTTCCTGAGGTAACCAAGCAAAATCAACAGTTGGATAAAGTTGACCATGATCTTTACAACATGTATTTGGAAGAATTCGTGAATTATATTTGATGATTTTTTTGAAATACTACTTTTTAATAAGATTATTATTGAATATTGAATTGGCTTGTAATATTTATCTTATAAATTGCTGTACTGTCAGGGTCAATCAAATTTCACTTTCATCTAACAGGAAAGTTCACTACACATGTGATTGTCTAGTATGTACAAATATTTGCTAGCAAAGTATATGTTATTTTCCAAATTGAAAATAATATTTTTCCTTCTCAGAAAAGATGGGAAAATAATAATTTTCCAATCTTGAGAGAAATTTAGATATGTCTTCACTCCTTTAGGCAAATTTGTATTTTCAGTGAACTTGGAGATTATGAGTATTAAAATTTTAGGGTATTATTAATGTTGAGGCCATAAGATTTCACTGGGCTTTTTTTCCATACACCAGGAAGTCATTAGTTGTGGCTAAGTGGCAATACAACCTTAACACTGTGCCCTAAACTAGTGAGCTAGACCTAGAAAAAAATATAGAGTTTTCCATATGTGTAATTTGTATCTTACAAGTAATGTAGAATTAATGTTATATAATTCAGAAACAAAATAAAAATATTTGTGGAGCTCTTTTCTTGAGAGGAAGTGAATTAGTTGCCAGTTGAAGATGTATATAGCAGGAAAACATAGGACAATGGAGAAGATGGATTAGAGAGGAAGCAGCCTTGTGTTGTGTTAGCAGGAACATAATTAAGAAAAATAATACCCAAAAATTATTCGTCATAGTAGAGGCTTCAAAGAAAATACAAATCAGTGCCATGATGATATCGAAGTTAATTCGTTTGGCCATACAATTAGGCACACTTCCTCAAAAATGTTAGTGATGTTAATGAAATGACTAAAGAATTATGGTCCATGCAACACACAGAATTGTAAAAGAAAAGAGGATACAATTATAGTTTAGGTGATTGGTTAAAATTTAAAGTATATGGTAGAAAAGACAAATGAAAATATTTTTATTTAAGCAAAAGATAGCTTAGTGATGCTAATGTTAAATCATACCTATTATTGTGAGCTCATGGCCTTTAAAATAAATACATTTTCCAGTTCTGTCCCCAAAGTAATTATCTACCCTCTCTCTAGAAATTGTTTGGAGCAAAGTTAATTTCATCTAGAACCCAGATTTTGATCTATAATTTTTCTCTGTTCAAAGTAACCAGAGTTTTTTGTTTGTTTTTGCTGTGTGTGTGTGTGTGTGTGTGTGTGTGTGTGTGTGTGTGTGTGTGTTAACCAGGGCTTTCTGAGGAATATTATGCAGCCATAAAAAACAATGAGTTTGTGTCCTTTGTAGGGACATGGATGAATCTGGAAACCATCTTTCTCAGCAAACTGACAAAAGAACAGAAAATCAAACACCATATGTTCTCACTCATAGGTCGGTGTTGAACAATGAGAACACATGGACACAGGGAGGGGAGCATCACACACTGGGGTCTGTTGGGGCGGCTAGGGGAGGGACAGCAGCAGGTGGGGAGATTGGGGAGGGATAACATGGGTAGAAATGCCAGATATAGCTGACGGGGGGATGGAGGCAGCAAACCACCTTGCCATGTATGTACCTATGCAACAATCCTGCATGATCTGCACATGTACCCTAGAACCTAAAGAAATCAAAAAAAGAAAAGCTTGAAAAAATCAAAAAAAGAAATCAAAAAAAGAAAAGCTTAAAAAAAGAAAAGCTTAAAAAAACCTAAAGAAATCAAAAAAAGAAAAGCTTAAAACTAAATTTTTATTAATTTTTACACTTATAAATTAAATAAACATGCTACTAGCAAAGTGATACTGGGTCAATATCAAAGGACACTTCATTTTTGGAAAAGACATCAATCAAGATATTTAAAATCTGAAACTTCTTTAAAGAGAATTGGAAACATACTATTGGCCTAGCAAATGAACTTGGACTTATAAAAAAAAAATATCTGGCTCGGAGAATATTGGTGTAGGGCTGAATCACCTTGAAAGCCTTACTCAATCTCCATGTCCCAACCAAGAATCACTTAGTTCATAAGGTATATAAGCTGTAATGTTATATTTTTTCCTTTTGGGTGTTTTTTGATTGTTGTGCAGCCTAAATATAAGTATAAAGGTGCCAAAAATGAATTAGATCTACAATGCCAATATTTTAATGGTAGGTTAAACCCAAGTGTATCAGTAAGTTTTAGGATAATTGTGATAATTTGTCTATTTTTTTCTATTTTAAAATAGCTTGAAGCCTTTAAAAGAAGTTGACATGCTGAGTTATTGATGTGATTTATACACTTTAGTGTTATTAGTCTTTATTAGTAGAATTTACATATACAGAAAAATTTTGTGAATTAGATATATAATGTTCTTTCTCATGCACAAAGCCTTTGCACCTTAAAGGAAACATAAAATTATATCTGAAATCTCTGGCAAGAAAAGCTGTTTTAATTAGATGTTGGTGATAAAATGATATGGGACTAAGTGGTGGTCAGTCTTTTTGACTGGGTTGAGTGACAGCTGGTTATAGAGTAATGCTACTTCTACTATAGATACTGGATTTTGTTTTGCTGCCCAGGGATAATTTTTATTTTCCCCCAAAGTAAAGAATCACAGGGACTATGTTTTGTTTTTTATTTGAAGATGTAGTTTCACATAAGAGCCAAGCAAGATATTGATATTTTATCATACAATTTTCGTAAGAGATTTCTGTTCTACATGGATGAATTTTGAGAGTGACAGAGAAGATAGAAGTTACAATATTTGTGATATATTCTTATTAGTGGGAACTAAACATTTACACATTTATGTCCATTACACATGGACATAAAAACAAGAACAACAGATACTGAAAAATTTAAGAGAGGGGTGGTAGGAAGTGGGGAAGGGTAGTGGAGAATTTATCACCACTACCTGGGTGATGAATTAATTCCTACTCCAAACCTCAGCATCACACAACATGCCTCTTTGTAACAACCTGCACATGCACCCCCCTGATTCTAAAATAAAAGTTGAACCCTCTCCCAAAATGTTTGTGAGATATTAGTTTTGGCTAATAAAAATATTGTGAATTAATTTTTTTCTGATTCTTATTTTACTTAAAGATAGATGACATCTTTGGAATTTAGATGTTAAAAACAAATTAAATGGGCTTTAGAATAAATTACATCAAATATTTATTATGTGATGACTGTGTGTAAGATTGAGACACCTTGGAGGAAACCATATATTAAAGATCTAGTTCCTCATTTTCAAGAGATCCAAGAAATGAACAACTATAAAGACAAAAATGTGTAAGGAGTATAAATGAGGAAGTGATGGTTGCTGCCTTGGCTTTCATGAGGAGGTGAAATTAAACCGAATCTTCAAGGATGCATAAAAGTTTAATTAACAAAGATGTGATAAAGATAATTCTGGGTAGTATATGTCATAGATGCGCCCACTGAAATTATAGAAATGGTAGTAAAGCTTTTATTCTATCTTCTTCAAAAGTATTGAATAATATGATTGAAATAAAGATTGGAGTGAGGTTGTGCATAGTCAGGAATGCCAGGCCAAGACATTATTAAATTAACCCTTCTATATAAAAATAGCTTCATCCAGGTGCGATGGCTCACACCTGTGATCCCAGCACTTTGGGAGACTGAGGTGGGCGGATCCGTCAGGAGTTCGAGACCACCCTGGCCAACATGATGAAACCCTGTCTCCACTAAAAATACAAAAATTAGCCAGGCATGGTGGCGTGTGCCTGTAATTCCAGCTACATGGGAGGCTGAGGCACAAGAATTGTTTGAACCCAGGAGGCAGAGGTTGCAGTGAGCTGAGATTGTGCCACTGCACTCCAGCCTGAGCAATAGAGCGAGACTGTTTCAAAAAAAAAAAAAGCATTAGTAAGAAATATATACGTTAATGCCTATTTTGTGAAGGCATTGCATTCAGTGTTAAGGAATGCAAAGAAGTAAAGATGAGGTTTAAGTATAACTGCTCTTTATAAAATAAGCAACTGTCTATTCCTGCCTCGTGAAATCCTGCTCACCCTTTAAGGTCCAGCTCAAATGCTGTCTCTTCCAGAAGCTGCCCTGTTCAGCAGTAATGTGCTCACAAGTATTCTTCCTTGTACTGCTCATTGTGTACCTGCCTTAAGTCTTTCATAGACTGTGAGTTCTTAGAGACAGAAATGTTGCCTTTGCTGAGATATTTTCTGATGATTCAAAAGATAAATACTGGCAAACCTAATTTGATGAATGTAGCTGAGAAGACTAAAAGAGTAGTTAATGTATTTGAAGTTACCTATCGTGTTTTCTAGTCTTCTGTTTCAGACGGTGCTTCTAGTTTTCTAGTATGTGCATATCAGTTTTGTGGTATCTGAGTTAGGTAGCTTGCATCTTAAGGCAGATAAACTAATATTTACTCAAGGATTTTGCTGTTTATCATCTTTATACTTGCAGTTACTTAAAGTTGGACATCATTTATAAAAGTTGGTAGAATGTAATTTTGTACAGATTTCTACCAATTTGTACAAAATTATAGAACAACCTACTTAGACTTTGTTTCACTTTTGATATATATCTTCTATGAAGTTTGACTCATAAACTCTACCTCTAAAGCCATTTCTTAACTACATTTAGAAATACAGATCTTTTCTCTCTCTTATGGAATACCATACTGCTTACTGTACTGACAGAAAAAAATTTTCTGATAATTGCTTTTCAATCTCCAATACTATTCTACTAAGTGCAAGTTTCAGTTGCTTACAACATTCTTTGTTTAGAAGTGAAAGATTAGTAAATATGGTTATTTCTTGCTATGTAGCTGGACCATATGTAAGAAGCAAGCGAAGATCTTTCAAGCTATAAAACATGTAAACAACACTTATCAGTCCTGAAGCCAACTGCTGGCCTATTGCAAGTGCAATCATATTGGGCAAAATAATGCTGAGATGATTGATCAGTGTTCTTAATATTTTTTGTTGATTTCCTGTGATTTTCCTATTGCTCTTTGAGCTTTTTTCCCCTTTTACATATTACTCTGTTCAGTCTGGTAAAAATATACAGCAAAAGTATCCAAGTGATGGGCTCACAGCAGGTGCTGGATCAAACGGGCCTTGTTCTTTGGCCCTTGGGAAGTCTGCATGGATCAGAGGAATCCAGGGGCTGCCCTTCAGATGACCTGTAGTAAAACTGCAGAGGACATGCTCAGTTTCTTTCCATGAATAAACAAAATGTTGATGAGATATTTTTGTTAGCTTGAATAGAGGAATTTATTTTATGTACATACTGTCTGGCTGTACAGTTGATTAAAAATGGCATGAAGTCAATCTTGTCTAATAGATACTTATAGAAGAATATTATTTAACTCTCTAACCATGTAAAGGTCAATGCTTTACCTTCTAATTTTAGTAGTGACATACTGGTTTCAACTAAATATGGGATGAAAAAACATCACAAGAAATGAGAGAATTGTATAGTGAAAAAAGAGCATTCCCAATAATATGCAGTTTGAGAAGGTCATTGTGAGCTTAAAAAGCCCAACAAAGGTGTTAATTTTGGATTTTGCTCATAGATTTTAACAATGCCATCTTAGTACGTGAATGAGACTATACTGATATACATCTTGCCTGTTTATGTACTTTCTACTAATTTTTTGTTTAAGCTGATTTTTATGAGGATTACAAATTTGACAAATATTTATTAAACGTCTATGTGTAAATGGTATTGTTTTTTAGAGTGGGAATAAAACGATGAATTTGTATAGCCACTCTCTTCACAAATTTAATAATCAGTAAATTAGTCAAGGTTAATAAAAGCAAGAAAAAGAAAAAATGAACTTTTTTTTTCAATGGAAAAGATTAAAGTTAGATCAGTTTTGCTATTTGGGCACTCCAGTATCCTGTTTATTCCTCATCAGGGTTGAAAAACAGTATTCGATATTTTTCTAGTCTCATCAGCAGATGTAGTTCTTTATATGGCCTCTGTAGGCAGTGAAGGAGATTTCATTTTTATATGACTATGTTGATTGTTTAAAAAGAAAAAATAAAAATGTCAATGTTATTTTATTTAATAACATAACATAAACATATAGATCAATACTTAGATTAATGTAGTAAGTTTTCTATACTAACATAATATCATTCTCAAAATTATGAATATTTACTAGGTTTATTTTCTGTAAGTTAAAAAGGAGAACATAATACTCTTATGGATATTACTTTATTATAAAATTCTGGAATTTAGTTCTGTAGAGACTACATTTATTAAGTCTCCCAATAAATGTCTAGCTCTACTTTTCCCAAAAAAAGAGTATAAATTAAAAATTCTCCTATTCCTGATGTAAAAGAAGAATTTATTGAACTGTTTTTCTAAATAGTCTGAGAGAGTTCTCATAATTCCTAAAATATGTCTGGAAATTGTTGATGATGTGTTTATTAAGTATCAAGTAGGTTTTATGTTTACACATTTAAAAGAGAAAACAGCTTACACATTTGGACATGTAGTCTGTTGCGACACAGGGAATAATTAAGATTGAAAGCAGGCACAAACAAAAGTGAAGATCTGAATCTTTGAATAGCACATGCAATTTGTAATTTCATGTGTATATAATATTTAGAAATACTTGCACACTGATGAATGCATTTTCATTTTCATTGTACTTATGGTGAAGAGTAAATGAAACAAGCACACCATTGGCTTTTCTGTTTGTGAGGCCAACACTTATGGGGCAGATCACATGCTAATTTTGAAGTGACCTGTGCTACATGGAGGATTAAACTAGTTTAGAATATGGTTTTCAAAGTGCTTATTTTTTGAGGTCAGTCATTCTCATAATGACACCACTATAGCTCTAGTCTTAACACCAAATAGGTATTGCTAGCATCCTTCATAATTTTCAGTTCTGTTTTCTTGTTATGACAATTTAGGTATTTAAGTCAAATGTCAAATATTTTTTAAGAATATAGAATTTCAAGTTTTTCTTTAAATTGAAATATTTCATAACTATGGTATTGGTTATAAAAACATTAAAGTTACAACAAAAAGTTTGAAAAATTTCATGAAAAATAAATGCATGTTAAATTGCATTATATTTATCAAAAGGCCAAGAAGCTTTCATAGTATTGCAAGAAAAGAAACCCTGATAGTATGAACTAAATATTAGTTAGGGTAATGAAAACAGTCATCTTGAAGACATCCATGCTAGCAAAGAAGGTATCAATAAGAATAGGTTGAGGGAGTGGAAAATGAAAGAATTTATATGTGATTCTGTTGTGTAGCTTTTACAGTGAAACTTAGGTAACTTAGCCTAACTTAGGAGAAAACGACTAGAATTACATACTCTTTTAAAATTTGTATCACTCAAAAATTCTAATACACTTATTATAATTTTAAGAAGGTTTTGTTGAAGTCCTTAGAAGACATGTCTGTACAAATGGCTAAGAATTAGTTGTGATCAGAAAGTTGATATAAATAGATGTGTGATACTGAAGGGAGGGTTTAAGAAAATGTATTCTTTCAAGTTGTTTAAAAATTTCTCCTATAATTTTAGTTGTACCTCTAATTTGCTAAGAAAAGTTTTGCCTCAATTATAACACAAAGACAAATGCAAGACCAGTTTCAGTTGAAATGACCAGAAAATCAGAAATATCACCACTCAGTCTAACGAAAGCTACATGCCTACTAGCTGAGACTTTAGAACACTTACCATAAAATAATGATTTTTTTTTGCTATAAACATCTACTTAGGCTTCTTTTTCTTATTTTTCCCTCAGGAGTAATTCCCCTCATTGTTTATGGGCCACACTATCACTCCAACTGATGCGCACCAGGCTGAGCAAGCCTCCTCTCTTAGGGCCATTGACTGTCTGGCTCATATCTTCCCAGTTGGATGGCAGGGAGCTTAGAGTAGATGCATGCTTGAAAGCTCCTTCAGGATCTGCAGGAGAAGATAAAAACCATATAAAAGTAAAAACATATTCACTTGACCTTAGGGCAATGGGGTGAAGAATAAAATTTTAAATTGTATGCATACATAAACATCTCTAACTATTCTTTGAAAAAAAGAGTAAGAAATATAAATATTTTATCTCTACTGTAGCTGAGAACTGCATATGATTGAATTTCTTACTAAGCACTTACTACTAATTTTTTTTTTTTCCTGGAGTTACATCATGTGTTAGGAATTAGAGGATTCTTAACAGCTTAAAGAGAAGTTTTTAAGATATTTAGTTACTCTTGGGGGGAAAGGATGAAGAAAAAACTTGTTAGAAAACAAATATTTTTTGCAAAATGATTCAGTTTAGCTAAATTTTTCATATTATAAGCCATTAACTAGAAATTTCTGTATTGCTTTTACAGAATCAACGAGATTTCTAGAATGGATTTCTAGGAAGATAGTTAATGGAAAAGCATTTTTTCCTGTTAGTTTTCCTTAGTAATTGACCATTTTCTATGGATAAATGTCATAGCATATGGGCCAGCTAAGCTTAGATCTTTCATCTATTACCAATAAAGTGTGGTCCCAGCATCAGCACAGTGGTACCACCATTACCTCAGAACCTGTAAAAAATGCTCATTCTTTGCTTTTACCCAGGACCTACTGAATAAGAAACTCTGGGGTATTGCTTAGCAATCTACAATCTATGAATCACCTTGCTGATGATTCTGACACATGTTAAAATTTGAGAAGCACTGCTCTACATGATGGGCTTGGACAATGGAATATTATTTTTCATGAAACACTTTAATAAATGTATCCACTTTGCAGTACACTGTGAAGGATGTTCTATTTGGGTGAAGGAAATCGATTTAGAGATCACTAGATTTCCTTTAATTTCCCTATGTCACAGAAAATAAATGTCAATTTTCAGTGGATTTCCAGGCAGTAATTATTATGAGATTTACATAAATATTTTCTAAATGTCATGCAGATATCTAAAATTCTGATTACAGCATGCACCTTGATATATATCTTTAAACTGATATTTCAAAAGAAAAATCATACAGTAGAATTTTTTACCTGTACATTATCTTTCAGATGGTTTGATGCACCCTTCAGGGTGTAGCTCATTTCAAGGTTTAAATGGTAAAAACAAATTGCACATTTACGCAGCTGATGACTAACTGAATTCCCTCAAGAACAGTGCTTTTGTGTTGGTACATGTTCTA
Source organism: Pithecia hirsuta (assembly GCA_963573645.1). NCBI lineage: Eukaryota > Metazoa > Chordata > Mammalia > Primates > Pitheciidae > Pithecia > Pithecia hirsuta. The sequence continues at coordinate 99,364 of CAUYLZ010047147.1, forward strand.
TGTTCTGCTACTTTTGCAACAAGATATGAACAATGACATGTTAATAGCAGTAGAAACATACTTTCACCATATGGCTATACAACTTAGGACTGTGTCCTTTGGCTACATTTAAAAGCTCCAGTTTAAGAAGATGATAAATTAGGTCAACTTGAACTGGCCATAGATCATGCTATAGATTAAACATTTTCCTTCAATTTGATTGACACATTATTCAGGAAACATGCTTGAAAAAAAGCCATTTGGTCACACGGCTTAATGATTAAAAGTGTGCATAGAATTCAAGAAATACTGCCAACAAGCCAAACAAAATTTGATTTATAGACACAAAGCAAAAGTTTTTAGCTTCATAATTCCATAGTCAATGAAAGTCTTTGTTTATTACATCTAAGTACATTTTATTTTAAACTATTTTTTTAATGAGTTTTATATATTGACTTTCCTTAAAGACCAGGGACTATAGAAAGATCACTCAAACAGAGAGTATTTGTTGTAATACTCATAATATTTTGGGAGCAGGAAGTGGGAAGTCTAAGATGGGTAAACAGAAAAAGTGAGAGCAGTGGGAGGTGAAGTGGATCAGGATGATTTTGGCTGGTGACAGAAAAATCCTTAGTACACCCTGTTTTGGGTTGGGTAAAGTGGAAAACTTTGTACTTTATTTGAAGCATGAAGGAAGGTAGCATGGATTGATTACACTGACAGACATCTGGTCATTCTGAAAGCAACTAGCCAATGACCAGTTGATTTGTTATTAATTGGAATTCGATATTTTTGAAGACAAACTCTAACCTAGCAATTAAAAAAGACATCATACCATGATCATTTCGCTTAAAACATGAAAATTAATCATAAGTTTGAAAAGACTTTTGCTGGCAAGGAAAGCCACTGATGTTAGCACTATGAGAAGAAAAAGTCTAATTCTCATCTCATGACAGCTACTCTGTCCTACTCATCTCCATCCCCAGCTGTAGGGGAGCCTTTAAATTACTGGCAGGGAGAAATTCAGTTCCTCAAGTTGATGAGTTATATTCTTTCTATGAAATTTATAGTTAAAAGAGGACTGGCACTGAAGAGTGCACGATAGCTTGCGTTTTGGGGAATTAGCGAATAGTTGTTAATTTTCACTTGAGCTGAAGTTTCATTTGGAGGAACATATTTAGGTCGAGGCCCTTTAATATCTGGATTATAAGATCTCTCTGTGTATGGAACAATCAACCAAAAACTGTTCTGTTCATAACACTGAGTTAAACAGTATACTTGAGTTAAACAGTATAATTTTCTATGTGATATTGTGATCAGCCTATGGTCAGTAGGGGAGATTGGTGATTCTACTAACGGCACTGTGCTGATGGAGTCCACCGAGAGTTGAATAAGTTACTATATGTTATTTTTATTATAAAAGATTTGCTGGGTTTGACCTCACCTGGAACTAACTTCCTTCTAGGCATAAACCGATTTCCAGAAAGGTTGAATTCATTATTTACATCAAAGTGATTATTTGAAACTTACTATTTCTGTTTATAGAATATCTAGCTTATTCACTTGGAATAGATAATATGCTTATTCAAAGTGAAATATTGCTTCCATCCAAAGAATTAATTAAGTTTAACAGAAATCAACTTGATCTACCTTGAATAAAAGGAAAATAAATTATTATAAGGCTACTGTGAAGCTTCACAGACCCCAAGTGCGGAAATTAAGGTTGACTTCATAAAGGATTTGAAAATCCCCAAAGCTTTTTATCTCAAATCTTTGTCCGGCTTCCTTTATTCCTCATTTATTTTACTTTTAATTATTGGAAAATCGATATGCTGTGTTTCTTAGTTCACATGATTAATACTGTTTTTCATTGGGTTGTAAACTTACATATTATAAACCTAAAGTCTAAAATTAATGTCTCTTAGTTCCAATTACACATTCTGATGAGGTAGAGAAGGTCCAGGTTAGATTAGGTGTTTATCTTTTGTTCATTTGATTCTGCCCAGGGGAGCAACTATGACTACACAAAGATTAGGTAGCAGGAACATCAAGCAGGAGAGCCTCTAGGCAGTTTTATCACGAGGTGTCCATTACAAGGGATAGAAATCAAATAGCAGTCAGGGACTGGCAAAACACAGACAAAAACAATGAATGAACAACAACCCTTTCCCCAAATAAAAGTTTGTTCTATGATAATTACTATAAAATGAAAGAACAATAGATATGTTTTTATTGATTACAAAGTAATAGATGATGAAGATGTCTGATCATTTAAATATGAATACCTTTTTATTTAGTTATATTTATTTAGATGTTAATATCATATTGCAAAGTACTAGAATTAATTGTATCTAACAATGTCATATATAGTAATTGATAAGAATAGAATCCCAATTCAGATGAAATATGTACGATTTCTCTGCAGATCATTACTGTGACTTTGGTGCTAATTCAGAGTTTGTTTATGTAATAACACATGTAAAGTGCTTATTAGAAATTAGATAAAATCATTTGAATTTATAATGTATAATATTTTGTATTTATTTTATTAAGAATTATTGTAGATCTTTTTCTTCTAAATTTTTAGATTTAAAAAACACTGAACACCTAGTGGTAAATTAAGGTGAATCATAAGTACACATTTAAAAAGTAAATTAAATTTAAAAATATGTATATAACTTAATAGTCATTTTGGAATCAAAATGCCCCTGGAAAATTTAGAAACCAATAGAATTCTAATGATGAATGTTCCAACACTAAATTGTTTATCTTTGCCTTACCAATACTTAGCCTAGGACAAGTATGCAGATGATACTTATTAAAGTTTTTCAAACAAAAATGAAGCTAAGAAGTACAGTGATGGTGATTTCAGAAAGATGGCAGAATAGGAAGTTCCAGACCTTACACCTTCACAGAAATTCTGGCTTAACAATACATGTTTGAAAGGCCTTAAAGCCCTTAGGGGAACTCCAGAAAGCAATTAAGAAGTCTCAGTACCTCTAGGTAAGCTCAAAGTTAAGAACACCAACATTGAAATGGGAAGAAAATGCACTTTATTTTACCCACGGTAGACCTTCCCTCAAGTAAGTACAGCTCAGCACAATTAGAAATAGACACCCAACTGACAGTTTCTTTCTTGGGAAGGAAGCAGAAGTGTGGAACACGTATCTAACATTCCAGTGTTTGGGCGCTGCCTGAGGAACTTGTTTCTGTCTCGCCTGATTGGGAGTGCTAATGGGGAACCAGCAAACCCTGGATGTGAGGAGGTCCCTGAGAATGAGAGAGAGCTTGGTGGCTTGCTGCAGAACCAGAGAAGCTGCAATACCACAAAGAAATGCCAAAGAGATGCCAACACAGCTTGGCACAATCAGAAAAGAATATCCAGCTGTGGCTTCTCCCTTGGGAGGGAAAGAGAAGAGTGAAATATGTGTCCAACATTCTGTCTTTTTAGGGGTTGCCTGTTTGACTGGTTGTGTCCCACCTGACTTGGGGTACTGATGGGACTGGACTACTTTGGATGCCTCAGGGCCACTGACAAGAGTTCAGTGGCTTGTTGCACCAGAGAACGTGCAGTACTGCAGATATACACAAGAGAGAGCAAGAAATTACAGGCTCCTGATAAAATAAGAAACTTCTTCAATTGGGAAATTGCATGAATAATTCCCAGAAAAAGCTTCAGAGCGCCCCCAGGATCTCTAATCAAGATAATTGATGAAGGTTTTTCCCTGTAAGAATCCACCACAAAAACTGAGAGAGGTGGCTGTTTTTTCAAATGCACAAATCCCATTAAATAATACCACTTACAAAGAAATAGTTAAACATGACCCAATCAGAGGAACAAAATAAATCTCAAAAACCCACCTGAAAGAAAAGATGATCTGTTAATTACCTGACAAAGAATTCAAAATAATTGTTTTAAAGAAGCTGAATGAGGTTTTAGAGAATACAGACAGAAAACTAAACAATCAGGAAAATGATACATGAACAAAATTAGAACATTAATAAAAAAATAGAAAGCAAATCACAGAACCAAGTTGTTTGTCAATGACATGATCTTATATGTAGAAAATCCTAAAGATTGCACACGAAAAAAAAACTGTTAGCAAAGTTATAGGATACAAAACCAAAACACAAAAAAATTAATTCTATTTTTATATAGAAATAATAATCTGCAAAAATTAAAAACCATCAATTTACAATAGCATCAAAAAGAATAAAACACTTAGAGATAAACCAAAGAGGCAAAAGACTTATACACTGCAAACTAGAAAACAATGCTGAAAGAAATGTTTCGTCACAGATAAATGGGAAAAAAATTTCATGTTCGTAGAGTGGAAGATTTAATATTGTTGAAAAATCCATAATATCTAAAGTAATTTATATATTCAAAGTAATCCCTATCAAAATTTCAATGTCCATTTTTGTAGAAATAGAAAAAAATTACAATTAATATAGAATCCCAAATAACGCTAAATAGCCACAACAATTTTGAGAAATAAAAACAAAAAGTCTCACACTTCATAATACAAAACATATTTAAAAGATACAGTAATCCAAACAGTATGGCACTTGCATAAAGACAGACATATAGACCAATGGAACAAAATAGAGACCCCAGAAATACATTTTTTTATATATGGTCAAATAATCTTTGACAAAGCTTCCAAGAATACATGATGGGGAAAGGATAGTCTCTTCAAAAAATTGTGTTGGGAAAATTGAATATTCATATGCAAAACAATGAACCGGACCTTTACCCTACACAATATACAACAATTAACTCAAAATGGATTAAAGACCTAAACATAAGACCTGCAACTACAAAATTCGTAGAAGGAAACAGGGGAAAATCCTCATAACATTGAATTTAACAACAATTTCTTGGATGTGACACCAAAAGCTTAGGCAAAAAAAGGTCCAAAAATAGATAGATGAAACGAGGTCAAACTTAAAAACTTCTGGATAACAAACAAAATAATCAACAGCATGAATAGCCAATGTAGGAATGGGAGAAAATATCTGCAAACCACATGTCTGATATGGTATTAATATCCAGAATATATAAACAACTCCCATGACTGAACAATAAAATAACAAATAACCTAATTAAAAATGGACAAAGGACTTGATTGGACAATAAGAAGGTTGCTAAATGGTCAACAAAAATATGTAAAGATGTTTAACATCCCTAATCATCAGGGATATGCAAATCAAACCCACAACGAGGTATCATTTCAAACCCATTAGGAGGACCATTATAAGAAAAAACAAACAAACAGAAAAATAGCAAGTATGGCAATGATGTGGAGAAATTGAAACTTGTACATTGTTGGTAAGAATGTAAAATGGTGCATTCATTTCACATTCTTGGAAACAGTATGGTGATTCTTCATAAAATTAAAGATATAATTGCCACATCATCTAGCAATCTCATTCTGAGTATATATTCAAGAGAATTAAAATTAGCATCTCAATGATATATTTGCATATATATCTGCATACATATGTAATGGAATATTATTCAGGCTTAAAACATAAAAAATATTCTGTCAAATGAATGATTCTTGAAGACATTATGCTAGGTGAAATAATCCAGTCACAAAAAGATAAATACTGTATGTTCCACTCATATGAAGTACCTAACATAGTCTAACTCTTAGAGACTGAGTAGAATGGTGGTTTTTTGGGGTTGGATCAGGGGAAAAGGGGAGTTATTCAGTGAGCATTGAGTTTAAGATCTAGGAAACTTAAGAAAGATTTTCAAGAGGAAAATTTTCTAGGACTTCATTGACCAGCTATGTACATATAGTGAAGAGTACTATATTGTACATTTAAGAATGGTTAAGATGGCAAATTTTACGTTATTTTTAAACTGCAATTTAAAAAAACACCATAAAAGAGAAGAATATTTATGACATGTTTTGTCAACAAAATTATTAACTTAGAAGTTGTCAAAGAGCTTACAATTTCTTTTTAAGTTGTGAATGTATTAATAATTACATCTTTTGAAATACAGCTCTCTGACCTAGCCTTTGTTTCTACTTCATAGAATTTTGAGGAGGCAGGTACAAAGATGCTTATGGGATAAATGCTAGTTTGTAAATCTGTATGCATCAGATGAAGTTTGTTTTGTTGTTTCTTACTTTTTTACTTGAAGCTGGCACAGCATATTTGTCTTAAGTTTGATTATGTGTTTGCAATGTTCTGACTTAAAATTTGGACACACAGGAAATTTACTCTGTGAGGCAATTTAGGACCTTCCAATGCATAGCAGATTCTCGTACAGATCTGGACTTGTGATTTGTGAAGAGTGACTTCATGGTGTGTTCTAAAGTGAATAGCAGCAGCCTTTATTTATTTAAAGTTTGTCAGTGATTTTCTTGAGCAATGCAGAGAGACTAGTTTTTTTTTTTTTTTCCTAGAATTGTTTCAAATGTGTGAGCCAGAGGGAAAAGTATAACTGTTTTATTCTATTTATTTTTTATGCTTAGAATTTCTTCCTTAATAGATGCTATTATGCTTTCTCTCCTTCATCACATGTAAAGAAAATAAATTAAATAAAATATATCTTCAAATTCAGGAAGATATGAGGGGCAAGTCCCCTATGACTTGAGCCATAAGTAAAACAATGCCATCTTTGTCTCTTTATCTGGTCTGTGATTTATTCTTTTCAGAAAAGGCAGAGTGCTGGATTTAGTTAGAGGAGACAGAGAAAGGAGAAATGAAATGTGTATAACTAAACTGGATTTGAGTTGACACTGTTCTGGGCTATGCCATTGTTTCATTTAATCAAGCAATGAAATCTGTCGGAAAACAAGAGTTTTAGTACTGATTCTCCCACGAAGTAGAATGAAAGGACATTTTTCTAGGCTGTGCTTCATAATCTCATATTCTTATGTTTGTTTCATTAAGATTGATGCTTATTAGAGCTTTTTGCCATAGTCAACTTAATTCAAAGTATCTTATGTAATTATTTTGCATATGTTATGACCTCAGAAGATGACTTTTCGTAAGTCTCCAAGCCCTAGATCCTTCTGCTCATGTATTTTTATCACTTATTGGTAGCCTTATGAAGACTAGGATTAATCTACCTTGTTTACAGTTCTCTCTCCAGAACATGCTCTGTGCCTGGTATATAGCTTATGGTCAATAATTTTTTGAGAAATATTAATGAATACATAATAGGTAAATCTGAAGAATGTTTCCCCTTTCTACTTTGGAGTAGATTTGGAGGTAGAAATATATACCTAACAAATCCCATGGGAAGATAATGCCCAAACAACAACTGAAATTTCAATACTTTGTATAAAAATATTTTTGCATGAGAGTGAATATTGTTATTGTCAGTGGGCTTTTTCCACTTGTAAAATTATGATACAGAAAATAGCTTACACGATTTCTTAAGATCTGAGGATGACAACAAAGGGTTAAATGAAGAGAAAACTGTTTGTGGAATGCTTTATAGAGAATGAATATTAGGAACTTATTACAGAATGAAAGTCTTTGAGATCAGAATATAAACTGAATACATGTGCTGGCTGGCAAAGGTAAGCGATCTGGTTCACTAATGCTAGTTTCAACTATAACAGGTCTGGTTCTTTGTTGCCACAAGAGCCCCAAGGAGGGTGAATATAGATGATGTCAACATCTTGGATTTGTATTTTAATCCTCTAAATTGGCAAACTGGCAGTTCTGGAAGACCAGATATGGAATCTTTTTTAGTTTAACTAAATCCAATTTAAATTATGTATTGCCTTTGTCATCCTTTAAAACGGAAAGCTGATCTCATCCTATAGGTCAAGCATCACCTAAAAAGAAGATAGCACTCAATCAATGAAGAAAATATTGGTAATTCAACTAGAAGATGTCATGTGTAAGATGCAAAAAATTCATAGAAACAAATTCTTGCCCTGAAGAATCTCACAATCTAGTAATAAATAAAATAAGATTGCATGCATAGAAATATACCATCACAGTTGAAGGGTTAAGCACCAAACTAAGATAGTAGAGAGGCTGTAATTGACCCAAAAATCCAAAGTCTGAGATGGAGGCAGTCAGGAAAGGTCTTAGAAGGGAAAAACTGGTATATTTCATTAAGCATGGATAATTTATATGTTTAACTGGAGAAGGCTTTGTTTTAAAAACTTGCTTATTTTTACAGACATGCTTCTACCAGTAAATAAGCCAAACCACACCAAAATCACATTACATATATTGTCTCGGGAGAGCCTTTAAAATATATATACATATTTATGAGAGTATTTTATATTCATTGTCTATAAAATTAAAAAGTTACCAGAAAATTGCAAGTTGTTTGCTTTCTTAGCTAAAATTCACGGTTTCTCTTTGGAAGGCAGGCAGAGCCATGTACAGTGCTGCATATTTTGGCCTGTCTTCTGATGGTGCATGCTACAATATGAGATCTTCTGCCTTAGGGTTGTTTACAAGAAATTTTATCATAATTATGCTAAATAAGTCCCCCTTTGTTGTGACACTGATTAAAAGCATATAGCTAACTTATTTTTACTGAGCTAAAATATTTTAAGGTGTATAGTTTAAGAGAGGTAAAGAACTTTATGTAAAATATGCTGCAAAAAAGGGGAGGGAGAGCATGAAGACAAATACCTAATGCATCTGGGGCTTAAAACTTGGATGATGGATTGATGGGTGCAGCAAACCACCATGGCACATGTATGCCTATGTAACAAACTTGTATGTTCTGCACATGTAGCCCAGAACTTAAAGTAAAATTTTTAAAAAATGCTGCAAAGTAGAAAAAGCAAATGGTCCAAGATATCACTGAACTCTAATTGTAATATTTTACTTTTTGGAGAATGGAAACATGCTTTATTTAGTAATAAATTCATGTTAATAATTTATTTATTAAGGAACAGTTACAGAAAACCAGTTAGGGTAATATGAGTTAATAAATGCCTATCAAATTCCACTGTTCTAAAGCCTAGCTTTGTCATGAGAAGAAATTAGGACCTTTATTTTGAGCTCTTATTACTAAGCTATTTAGAGTTACAGCACAGTCCAAGGAGAGAAAACAAACAGAATCATCTATGTAGGGATAACACAGGTATGAAAACTGCAGAGAGCAGAGCAATCAGCAACTCATGAGGCCAGGGTCAGAAGGGGACAGAGGAACCACAGGTCCAAGCTACAGAATGGAGGAAGAAATTGGGGCCTGTGAGAAAGGTTTTACCACCTGATGGTATCTTCTGGTTTCTTTTTTTTTAATCTAGTTGTGTCAAAGGTGACCCTAAATTCCCAGGCATCTTTCAGGTGTATGTTTTAAGTTTTGTTAACATTCCAAACATGAACTTCAAGGAACTAAATAGAATGAAACCTTAGTATTTAGCTCATTATTAGTTACGCTGGGAAACATAAGTGACAATGAAGGAAAGACAGGCCTTTGTCAGCCCATGTAAGTACTTCTACGAAGATTAGAGAAAAATACACCTTCCATCATGAGTGTTGAGTAGTCTGTATTAGGCTTCTCCAGAGCAGCAGGGGCAACAGAATGTGTATATGTATGTGGAGAAAGAGAGAAGGAAAATAGAGAAGGGAGAAAGAGAGAAGGGAAATAGAGAAGAGAGAAAGAGATTTACTTTAAGAAAATGGCTCACACAATTATAGAGGCCTTTTGGGTTCAAAGTCTAATGTAGCAGGTTTGTGGGCTGGAGACTCAGGGAAAAGTTACAGTGTGCGAGTAGCATTTCTTCTTTCTTGGGGAAGGTCAATCTTTATTTCATTAAGCCTTCAACATTGAATGAGACCCACCCACATTATTGAGAATTATTTGCTTTTCTCAGAGTTTATCAATTTAAACTTTTATCTCATCAAACAGCAACAACAACCACCTCAGAGAAACACCAGAATAATGTTTGACAAAGTATCTGGGCACTATGGCTCAGCCAAATTGACAGGTAAAATTAACCATCATATTGAGCATGGGCTGGATTTCAACTCATCTCAACCTTTATTCATAAACCAATGTGAAAAGCCAAACTGCACAGCTACTCACACTGAGCTTGTTTTTGGTAGTCCATGTCAGTTCATATGATAGTACCTGTGGGTACCACAGGTCAAATCATTTTGTAGTAAGTAGGCTCATCAGTGGCCAGAAGGCTCTGCAACTGACCCTGACCAGTTGTGCCTTCCAAAGAGGAGAATCTGGACTTCAATAAGTGAGGCTTCTGTTTGCACCAGCAAACAGAATAGACTGTAGTTTTTCACAGTGTGCTGATAATTTTGGGTTTTCATTCTGGCTCTTTAACTTATGGTGGGATGTTGGGTAAATTGCTTTACTTTTCTGGACCTGGGTTTCTCTACTTGTAAAACTACATGTTTATAATTTGAAAAGTTCATTTCATCTCTGACATGATGCATCAAACATATAGGCCTTGACATATTGATTTTTGTCCTTAACTGATATGGGCAATGACTAGGGAATTATTCTTTTCTTGACATTTGATATTAGCAAAAGCCTTATTTTCTAACTTTGTTTCTAAACCATCTAATCTTTTTTCATTAATGGGGGAACTTATGTCATGTGACTATCAGCAATTAACGTGAAAAACTTAGAAGAAATATTTATCTTCAGATGAAGAAGCAATTATTATCAAATTTCAAAAAACACTGAATGAGGTCCAACTTCTACGACAGAAAGTGTTTTACATGCCTCCTTCTCGAGGCATGTAACTTAGAATAGTATCAAGTAAGCTTTAATGTTTAGCTCTTGAAATTCAAAGGTGCTAGTGAATAATACTTTGAATTTTTAATATACCATCAATTTGAAATTGCTGGAGTACATAAATAGCAATCAGGAAGAAATGGGGTCTTTCTTGCATACTGAGATTCTCCTTGGTTCACTGATAATTCTTGATTATTACATGTCTTTCTCAAGTTGCTTAAAATACTTAACAGAAAATAATTATCTCCTGACATTCAGGTTAGACGTGCAAAACATGTGTACCCCTTTAGGCAACCTTACCTCACCAGTGTTATAACATGCAATGTACGATGTGAATAATTGTGGGGAAGTTATTTCGAATCTTAAAAATTTCTCAAGCATTTCAAAGAATTTTATTAGTTTCTCATGGAATTCCAAAAAAAATAGACCTGAAATGACTTCATAAAGTAAAACTTTGAAGAAGGTATGTCTTTTTACAAAAGTATAGAAAGTTAACACTCATTATTACACCTTTAGCATTGGACTTCAGGAGGGATGTGCTGATTTCCATAGTCTTGACACTGTTTAGACCATTTTTGGAATGCCATTTATGGAACTCACTTAAGAGCTAGTTTCTGAACCACACAAGGAAATTAGTTTTATTACTTTATTGTCACACCTCATGTATTTCCATTCTTAACGTTTCTCGCAGTTGGGTATCTTCCTCATCTCAAACAGAGTATGCATTTTTCCTGTTTAATACTGTTGTTGCAAATACATATCCCAGAGAATGAATGTTTGCTGTAGATATATTCACAAATAAAATATGTAGATAAAATATGGCACAGTCTCAAACATAAAATATAGTACATTACCTGTGGAGTATTCTATTATATAAAATAGCTTCTCTAACTTAGGTGGACAGAAAATGTAGTTTTTCTGTTTAAAACCCATTGAAGAATTTGTTTGTTGACATGACTGTAACCTGTTGACTTTGGTGTCTGTTCTTGAGAAAATTTAATAATTTTCTCCAAAATACCCACCCACCAAAAAGATTCGAAACTTATTGTTTTGAATTACTGAAAAAAACTTATTGATTGAAGACATCATAGAAAAGTATTGCTTTGATTATAAATATTGCTGTCAAAATGTCAAAATAAAATATTTCAATTATGTGATTGAGGAAATAGGAACACATGTTCAAAGATGTGAGGTAATCCATAGAAATGAAGGTTTTATTATTCCAATTCTAATTTTTCTAGTCCTATATTTTCAAAAATTTCTTAGTGATTTTACAAAGAATAAAAATTATTAGTAAAGGGAAATGCCAACTGTTTTAGTTTACACATCTCTAGGTTGTGTATTTCCCTGTCTTTGGTTCATTGAGGCGATATCACAGCATGGCCTCTGGATGAAACAAACAAAAGATAACAGAATACGCCAAACTAGAGTAGGTCAACTAAAAAAACTTATTAACAAGCAATTAAATTTCAGCAGTTTTTTCTTTGTGGGTGTTTGTATACAGTAGTCAGTAGAGAGTTTAGCACGTTAGACCTATTCTTTCCCTGGGTGTCATTTATTGGAAATGCCTGAGGAACCTTGGAGAAGAATCAGAAACAACTAAATAAATTGATGTCAGTTTTACCTGTGTTATACATTAATGAATTTTCTCATTCAAGTGAGTCCTAATGCTGCACTGGTTAAAAGAAAAAAGATCTTGATACCAATGCACCAAACTATAAAGCAATGACTCTGAAAATGATCTAACAAAGACAGGACCCACTGTAGAAGTGAACAAAGGCTAAAGCCTTATTAATAATGGGCCAATCCTATGGTGAGCCTGGGTGAGTAAACTGCTGTCTACGAGTAGACTGTTCATTCATGTGAAGTAAATTAACACTTCCTTGGCACCAGGGTGCTATTAGGTGCATTAAAACAACTTATTTACTATGGGCATCCTGGTTATCCCCCATCACTGTAAGATGAGGCATAATAAAATCATATGGTGCCAAGAAGCCAGACCTTACAAATTTTAGCCTATAGCCCAGTGAAGTGGCAGGAATTTATGGTAGTTAAATCAGCTGGGACACTGCTCTAGCTATAGCAGAAATTTTATTCTTAGTATCTGTAAGGCAGAGAAATTAAAGCAAGCTAATCATCCCCGATGACAAATCAACTAAGCCTTTCTTTCATGTACTATGGTATTTTGCAGGCTCACTTCTTGCTCACTGGGGGAAAGAGGAAAACAAACTAAAGATTTCCTTTATTCCTTGAAGTAAAGAACCAGAGAGAAAGTTGACACCTAATAGAGGCAACTCTTACGCATTTTGTTTCTCATCATTGGCTATCTACAAAAGAAAAAAAAAATCATTTATAGCCAGATTAATAGCAAAGCAAAAAAAGTAAGCAAGATTTATAAAAATAGAGTATCATAGTCTTAATAAATCATGCTCCCACTGCCCATCTACAAATTAGGCAATGCATGTTCTGTCTAACAAAGCTGATGGTATTGAAAAACAAATTAATTAGAGATACATGCATTCTTTTTTTTTTTTTTTTTTAGATGGAGTCTCACTCTGTCTCTCAGGCTGGAGTGCAGTGATGGAAACTCAGCTTACTGCAAACTGCACCTCTGGCGGAGGTGGGGGTGTCAAGCCATTCTCTTGCCTCAGCCTTCCGAGTAGCTGGACTACAGGTGTCTGCCACCATGCCTGGCTAATTTTTGTATTTTTAGTAGAGACAGGATTTCACCATACTGGCCAGGCTGGTCTCGAACTCCTGACCTTGTGATTCACCCACCTTGGCCTCCCAAAATGCTGGGATTACAGGCATGAGCCACCTCGCCCAGCCACATGCATTCTTATTACTTATTTATTTATTTTTCTTGTCACATGTTAAGACTCATTAGCGATCTATGCATTTTTAATGTAATAAGAGTAATGTAGAAATAGGTTAAATTAGTTATGAAAGAAATGAGTGCTTTAATTGCTAATTTTGATAGTTGGATAGTATTGATGTCTTTGTGATTTTTATTCTTTTTAAAAGTAGGATTTAACATACGCTGAGCTATTAATCCCAAACTCAGAGTGAACCAAGACTCATTCGCAGTCCTGCTTATAGTTTGAGTTTTAGGATATATTATAAAGAAACACAAAAACACAAAATTATACCCAACAAATAGGCAGCCCAACAAAATAAAAATGCTCTGTTGAATCTGGGAAGATAATATTAGTAGTTTTTGTTTTCTAATTTGAAATTCCTTGTTCATCTAATTTCATGATTTTATACATGAATTTTTGTGAACATGCAAGTTATATTTCAAAGTAAAGTATCGAATTTGTCTCATTATTAAATGAGTCCTTTTTGAACAAGGAAAACTTAATCGTTTATTCTATTCATCCTTGAAAGATAGTTGGAACCAAACTGCTACAAAATTATGTTGGCTGAAATACAAAATGAACACGTTGGGTTCTTTAAAGCTGGGACATGTTAGGAGTAATCATCTTGATTTTCTGCTAAGTACTAGTCATGCTAATTTCTGCCATTAACAAATTTGATTAAATTCAAAGAGGGTAAACATTTTTTTCCTAACTTGAAACATTCTGATGCTTAGAAACAGAAAATTTGTCAACCAGAAACAGGTTTTCCTAACATAAAATTAAAACTATATCTTTTTAAAAACCCAAAATAAAACAAAACGCATTTCCTCACATTTCTTTTTACTTCCAGGCAAAGAGTGTGATGCTGATCATGTGCTTTTTACTTCCTTTTTTTTTTTTTTAAATCGTTCAGATACAATGGCTAGTCTTCTTATTCACAGGGTTGATTTCATCTCTCCCATCTAAATCATTTTAGAATCTAAGACCAGTGCCAAAATATCTGGTATGAAAGTTGAAAGTGAACTAATCTAGATGATTGTTAAATCTGAATAAATTGACCCAATATTTGGTTTTATTTTCAAAAATTAAATTGATGCTACTTTTGCAACTTTTCAATCTGACATTTTTCCTGTTTTTTACCTTCAAAAACCAAAAATAGGCATTTATTTGATTCATGTTCATTTAAAAAACAGTATGTTGAAGATATGTCCCTGGAATATCCCAACATGGGCTCATATTTAGTAAAAAGATGCTGGGAAAACCTCACTGAGGTGTTCTTGGAGACTAGACAAGGAAGATAGAGTTTCTGGAACTAAATTATTTGAGCCTCTCTGAGCTTTGGTATCAACCTTATGGTAGATATAGAGAAGAAACCCACGAATTAAATGTTCTCAGGTGATGCCAGTACGTAATTGAATTTAGCTTTTTACATTTGCCGGTTATATTATAATAAACATAGACTTCCCTTATTGACATTCATCAAAATATGGAAGACCAGCATTTTGGAATTACAGTTGTTCAAAATATTACAAAAAATATGTTCAAAAATCCATCCTGGAAATGTAATATTGAGGTAACTTAGTAGTTAAGGTATAAAAATAGCTTATTATTTTAGACTCAACACCAAAAACAGACACCACCATCTCATAAAATAAACATGCAGTGAAAGGGTAACACACACATTAGCCGCAAACTGAGTCTGTAGCCAATACAGTATGATGAGAAGGAATACTCAGTATGGTGTGACGTGCAATTGAAGCCATTAGCCATATGGTGCAGTGTGAAAAGGGCCTCTGTGACTGAATAACAGTTGTATCTTATATGGTTTATTAAATAATTATGCAATGGCAAGTAACACTTCTATAATTATTGGCTGTTTTTAAATATTTTTGTTAATCTAGCTGCATTTACCAGGTTGAAGGATGCGTGTTCCATCAGGTCTCCATGCTTCATATCTGCTTTGTGTATAGAATGGAAATTGGCTGCCATATTGAAGATTTAGGGCACATTTCTTATATCATACTGTGTATCATCAAGGTATGCTACAGGGCATTTAGAAATATAGGGGCACGTTCCTTTTAGAGATGCTTTCCACCTGCCACCTGTCAGTACAGACACTGCATGTGGGATAGCGAATGTGCTACTTTTACGTAATTTCCACAGAATGAGACAGAGAAGTATTAAGACATTTAAATGAAAGGCAAAAAATTCAATAAAATATCCGGAAATTTTGTTTCATGATTCTGTGTGGGATCCTATTTGAATACTTAAAAAAATTGCAGATATTACCCTGACACATTTCTATTTATACTAATTTTTCTTCTAAGGAAGTTTTTATTTCATCTATTTGTTTAATTCTAACCTATATGTTTTTTTTCAGGCAATTTATACTTTATTAATCAGTCATACTACTCTAGCCTACACTGAGTAGTTGCTTAGATGTAGTATGCTGGTTCTGCAATGTGGGATTATCAGAGGACAGGCAGCAATATCATGGTTAATGCAGTGAAATCACGTGATTGTGATATGCCCACCATGGGACTGCAGGGCAGCTGCATCTGCCACTGAGAGATATGCTGTGGCTCAATGAAATACATTGGAGCGTCAGCACATTTGTGCTTGCATAAGCTCACTCTCTTGGCTGATGGAGTTATGCTATCTTTATAAAAAATGGGTTGTATGCTTTTATGCATGATTATTTTGAAGACAGATAAAATTTTGAAAAATTTAGAGCTTGTAAATGATCATTGGGTGAAACACTGGGAAGTAAAGCTAATCCAGGTACAGTATTGACATTGCAATAATAGCCATGGGTCTTATTGCCAAGTTACACCAACCTTTCTCTGTCTCTCACTTAATGGCTGAGTAGCATTATTATATTTTGAATATGTTTTATAGAAATAAATTTTATTATTTTTGATAGATAATTATTCAAATGTACTCCCTTATGATAAAGCCTTTTTGATTGTATCCAATAAGAAAAAATAAAAGGAAATAAGGAGTAGTCATTGGGGCTGTTTGTCAGTGTCTCAGTCCCTTGAAAGACAGAGGATCACATTGCCTCACACCCTTAATGTTAATCATGACTGTGAGATTGCTTTATCTAGTGAAAGTGGAGGCAGACATCTTTAATAACCAAATGTTGTTCACCATGTGTCTTCCCACTGACACGTGGCCAGGGACATTCCAGATGGAAAGACTCCTTCAGGGAACCTCTGCAGAGCATTCTAGCCCTGAAATGACATGGACATGCCACCCAAGTGAGAAAAAACAAAAACAAAATATTTTACAGTTATTACTACTAGGATAAGGTTAACTATAAAAATAATATTTAAATTCATTTTAAATAAATGATATTAAGTAAATCAGAATATTTAGTTAGAGCCTCCTTCCCTATTTGTGAGGCTGATATGCTGTAATTAGTTATTAGTGACCCCCCAGCCCACTGGGAACCTAGGTGGGGTTGGAGAGTTGTAATCCTCTCTTTCCTCATTTCTGATTTTGAGCAGCATGGTTGGTGAACCCAAATGAGTCATACAAAATATTATTATTTTCATATGGTAGAATAAAGTTTCACAACTACTAGTATATATGACACTTGGTGTGGTGAATATCATGTAGATGGCATGTATACAGAACAAAATTTTTTGAAATATTAATACAATGAAGCATTTAAGGAGAAAGTGAATTAATATTTTGGCCTTGCTATTTGAAAATTGATTAAGTTTTCCAAATAATTGCATTTCTTCCTTTAATTGGCTTGTGTACACATTTGCTAATCTATCTATTCATCCAGACTGCCAGATAATCAAAAGTTTTTCAATGTCTACCATATATTACAGGAACTGTTCAAAATGGTGAACATAAAAAAAGATGGACAAATTATTATCTTATAAACACTCAAATAGCATTTCCAGTGGAAAGGAAGATAATTAATTACAATGAAATAGAATAAGTGATATACAAGTAAATATGTTCCAGGCATTGTCCTGGGCACTTAATTTTATTTAGTCTTTACACACACTCAATGAGATAGTTATTACCTTCACTATACATAGATAAGGATACTGATTCTCAAAGAACTTAAATGATTTGTTCAACGTCTTACTATTAGAAAGTACTAAGAAAGGATTTGAATCTAGTAGTAGAGAAAAACAAATAATCATGTGTATAAACACTATCTTTGTTTATATCATTGTAAAAAGTTTCCTGCCAAGATGGTGTGTCTTTTGTTTATCATCAGGTCAAAAGCACAATGTTGGTCTTCAATACATTATTAAGATCCCCTTCTAAATAGTATTTCCCCCTCCACCAGTGGCTATATATATTTGCATATCAACACACATAAAATATTTAGAAAGAAAAATCCTGTTCTGATGCAATTTTTTTACTCCTTAATGGAATGGGGTTGAGTTGAATGAAGGAGAGTAAGATTAGAGTTTGCCAAGGGATTTTAGGTTTATATGAAATATTTTATTTTTAAAGGAAAATATAGTCAGATATTAATTATGTACTTAGAGTTTATTTTAAAAAGTCACTGTCATTTTTCCAGACATCTTATTTCAGTGTGAAGCTTGATGCTACATTTTTTCAGATATTTTGTCTCAGAGAATCCTTGATGTGAAGCATGCTTAATAAGAGCTTTCTGTTTTGGTGTATTTCGAGGATTTTTTTTTTTTTTTAAGATTTAGAGCTCCTTTCGGCAGTTCTTGTCGTGCTGGCTTGGTAGTGGTGCATTCTCTCAGCATTTGTTTGTCTGAAAAAAATTTATCTTTCCTTCATTTATGAAGCTTAGTTTTGCTGGATACAAAATTCTTGGCTGATAATTGTTTTGTTCAAGGAGGCTGAAGATAGGGCCCCAATCCCTTCTAGCTTATAAAGTTTCTGCTGAGAAACCTGCTATTAATCTGATAGGTTTTCCTTTATAGGTTACCTCATGCTTTTGCCTCACAGCTCTTAAGATTCTTTCCTTCACCTTGACTTTAGCTCTTGAGATTCTTTCCTTCACCTTGACTTTAGATAACCTGATGACTATATGACTAGGTGATGATCTTTTCGTGATGAATTTCCTGACTGTTCTATGAACTTCTTGTATTTTGATGTCTAGATCACTAGCAAGGCAGGGGAAGTTGTCCTCAATTATTCCCCCAAATATGTTTTTAAAACTTTGAGATTTATCTTCTTCCTTAAGAATGCCAGTTATTCTTAGAGTGGTCGTAACATAATCCCCAAATTCTTGGAGGCTTTGCTGGATTTAAAAAATTCTGTTTTCTGTTATCTTTGTTGGATTGGGTTATTTCGAAAACCTTGTCTTCAAACTCTGAAATTCTTTATTTTGCTTGTTTTATTCTATTGCTGAAATTTTCCAGTGAATTTTGCATTTCTATAATTATGTCCTTGATTTCCAGAAGTTGTGATTGTTCTTTATGTTTTAGGTGTACTGTTTAACTGAAGATTTCTCCCCTCATATCTTGTATTTTTTTTTTTTAGATTGAGTTTCGCTCTTGTCACCCAGTCTGGGGTGCAATGGCGCAATCTCGGCTCACCACAACCTCTGCCTCCCAGGTTCAAGCGATTCTCCTGCCTCAGCCTCCCAAGTAGCTGGGATTACAGGCTTACCATCAGGTCACAAGCACAATGTTGGTCTTCAATACATTATTAAGATGCCCACATTTGAGAACACACACCACCATGCCCAGCTTATTTTTTGTATCTTTAGTAGAGATGGGGTTTCTCCATGTTGGTCAGGCTGATCTTGAACTTCTAACCTCAGATGATCCACCCACCTCAGCCTCCCAAAGTGCTGGGATTACAGGCGTGATCCACTGTGTCTGGCCTATTTTTAAAAATTTTATTAAATTGGACTTCACCTTTCTCTGGTGGCTCCTTAATTAGCTTAATAATTGGCCCAGGCACCGTGGCTCACATTTGTAATCCTAGCACTTTGGGAGAATGAGGCTGGAGGATCACAAAATCAAGAGATCAAGACCATCTCGGCCAACATGGTGAAACCCCCTCTCTACTAAAAATACGTAAATTAGTTGGATATGGTGGAACATGCCTGTAATTCCAGTTACTTAGGAGGCTGAGGCAGGAGGATGGCTTGAATGCAGGAGGTGGAGGTTGCAGTGAGCTGAGATTGCGCCACTGCACTCCAGCCTGGTGAAGAGGGGAGACTCTGTCCCCAAAACCAAAAAACAAACAAAAAACCCAAAAAATGAAAACAAAAATTAATGATAATTGACCTTATGAATTTAGATCCATTGCTGGTGAGCTAGTGTGATTTTTTTGAGGGTGTTAAAGAACCTTGTTTTGCATATTACCAGAATTTTTTTTTCTGGTTCCTTCTCATTTGGATAGGCTGTCGAAGGGAAGATCTGGGGCCCAAAGGTTGATGTTCAGATTTTTTAATCCTTTGGAGTGCTGCCTTGATGTAGTACTCTCCCCCTTTTCCTATGGTTGTGACTTCCTGAGAGCTGAACTGTAGTGATTGTTACTTCTCTTCTGGATCTAGCTACCGGTTTCTGGGCTGGCATTGAGGGGGTGTCTGCAAGAGTCCTGTGATGTGAACTGTTTTCCAGTCTGTCAGCTGTGGATAGCAGCACGGTGTTTGGGCTGTCTCCTGGGTCCTGCAGGAGTGATCTGCTTCCTTTAAAGGGTCAGTGGATTCTCTCTGCTTTCCTGGTATGTTCCTGCAGTAGTTCTGGAGCTTAACCCAGTCAGGCTTGATCTTGGGAACGAGGTCACCTCAGTGCAAAGACAGGACCCAGCTCCATTAAAGTTCTCAGACTGAGGTCACCTCTACCCTCTGAAATGATAAATGGGAGGATATCCCTAAGCCATCACCACAACCACCCCTCAATACCATGGAATACTATTCAGCCATAAAAAAATTTATAGCATTTGCAGAAACCTGGATGGAACTGGAGACCATTATTTTAAGTGAAGTAACTCAGCAATGGAAAACCAAACATTGTATATTTTCACTCATAAATGGGAGCTAAATTATGAGGATGCAAAGGCATAAGAATGATACAATGGACTTTGGAGAATTGGGTGAAAGTGTGAAAGCAGGAAAAGATAAAAGACTATATTTGGGTACAGTGATTACTGCTCACGTGATGGATGCACCAAAATCTCACAAATCATCACTAAAGAACTTACTCATGTAACCAAAAACCACCAGCTCACTAAAAACCATGGAAATAAAAATATAATTATTTTAAAAAGTCTATTAAACGTGAAAAAAAAGAGCTTTCTGCCTTGCGTTATCAATAAACACATTGGCCCTTTATTTCTTCATTTGTAAAATAAAGGCCAGAATTTCACCAGGTTATAAACAAGTTTTTCGTGGCTCTAACATTGTATGATTTATTTTACCTTTGGGAACTAATGAGGTTGCTAGCAGAAACCTGGTTCTCATCTTGTTTTAGGGGTACGTATATTGGAAACTAAAATACTGTGAGGTTAAGTTCAAGATCATATTGCCAGGGACAAAATTACAAGCAGAACTCTGTTTTGTGTCCCTCTTTCAAAGAGTTCTTTTGTAATGCTTTGGGCAATTTGTCATTTGTTGATCAAAATACTTTGAAGAAACTTAAGGCTGTTTCTCAGTGTATGATATACTGTTTCAAGTGATTTGAATTTACTGGCATCTGGAATAAGATAGAGCACTAAATATTACTATCTATTATCAGATTATATGCAGTGCTTGATTCCATACTTTTTTCTCAGTCTGGTATTTCCATGTGTGTGTGTGTGTGTATGTGTGTGTGTGTGTCTGTGTGTGTGTGTGTGTTTGTGTTTGTGAATGTCGTAAATGACATAAAAATACTAACAGGTGTCTGTGACTTTGTCTTTCCTATTCTAAAGAATAGAAACATCTTAAAACAACATGGGAGCATAGTTAATCATGCATTTCTCACTTTGGTGAATAAATAACAATGAAGGTAAGGGCAAGAATAGAACCAGAGGGTTTATGAGAAATTTGGAAGGTAATAAATTAAAATTGTATACATGACATCTCTATTCTTACATCACTTAAGAGTAGTTCTAGAAATTAGCACCCAAGAATGATATTTGGTGTGACCCACAAGAGGAGTGTCTTTATTGCACAAATATATGCTTAGGTAATATGAAATATAGAAATAAGAAAAATTGAATTGATAAAAGAGGCAGAAGTTCACAACAAAGTTACGTAAAGCTTCTCATGATAGCAAACATTTACATTCTAAGCCATTCTCCTCCATTATAAATAATCTGGTTTTCATCGATGAAAGCAGCTGGCAGAGACTGCTAAACCAGTTATTTTATTTTATCAGGCATTGCTAGCAGAGATACCACTTTCATTTTTGCCAGCATTTGTAGTGTAAATGAGAAGCAACCTATCGTAAAATGACGCTAAGAAGATCAAAGGAAGCAATCCTAACTACCAAGCTAAAATCATTCTGGGAAAATGCTTTTTTGATCATGGTTAATAATGTAATCAAGCCAGAAACCTGCCTAGAAGTTGGTGTTATAGCAGAATTACTGCCAATATTACAGTGTTCCTAATCGGAAGTAATATGGCAAGGAAGTTATGGACATATGAAAACAAGGGACTAATAAAATATTTATAAAGAGTGATATAGTTTTGATTAGAGTAATATGTATATTTTCTCAGAAAGACAAACCAGTGTTGCAAGTGAAGATTTAGCATAAGTCAGGAAGGGGAAAGCATAAAAGGAAGAAAACCAAAGGGATCATTTTTTAAAAAATATCTTTGATTTCATCCTTTAAAGACCAATTACTTTTCTGTCTCTTGTGAGAAGAAAAAAATTTTTTTCTTAATAGCAAAATCATTCTAAGACTTTTCTGATTCATTTTATATTTAGCAGATTACAGCTTTAGTCATCAGTAGGAAAGAGTCTCACAAACTGACAGACCTAAAATCATGTCCTTTGATTGTAATTGACAGAAAAAGCATTTAAGGTAAAGAAAAAATATTTTATTCATCTTTGATTACACTGTGATGTGATTTGGTGACATAATACAGCTGGGAAGTGAGGCAAGAAAGGCAATAATTCCTACTTGAAGGTTCGACATGATGTAGCCCTTTAGTCGTCTTCATACCAACGCCTCCAGCTACAATAGTCTCCTTGATGGCGGCTAGACAAATAGATATAGAGTGTTAGATAGAATTTAAAAGGCAAACAGCTCTAAAATAACATTTGTTAAGGCAATGTATTTCAGCATTAAATGCTTGACAACTACACATTTGGCTGGACCTAAAATTAAATCTATTCAATTTAAGCATTTTACTGTATAAAATACCCTAATTTAAGCAACATTCTTTTAAAATAATGTAAAATAAATGGTTTATGTACAATAGCTCCTTAAAGAGATGCATGCCTTTTTATTTTTGGATATCAGTTACTGTGAGTGTATACTTCAACCCATCCGATTGTATTGGAGCTTTATTTTTATACTTTATTTGATACTTATCTTCATTCCCCACTCTGTCTTATTTACTTTTCAGATAGAATGTTTCCATCTAAGTTTTGGACATTTAATTAAAGAGGTTTATGAAAATATGACTATAAATAATGTTAGGCAGTTAGTAAAATAATACATGCACAGCATCACATTTGTTTCTCTACCAAATATTTATTTCACTAAATAAATTCGTATTCTAGGATTTGAATAAGGACTTTGATGTTCAATTCTGTATCTTCAATGCCATAGTGAAAATTATTTCTACGTTCCTTTACAAGTAGCTTACGAATACACAGATTTTAAAGGACTTAATTATAAATTAATGAAGAATGTATATTTTGTGAAAAAATAGAAATACATTAGAAAATATGTAAAAGGAATCTATAATATAGAATTAATTCGCTAAAATTTCTTTCCAGATATTTGAAGAGTTTATATCTAGAGTCACATAAGATCTGTAAGACTGCTACAGAATAAACATATAGCTTAGCAGTATTTTTTAGTGATTAAGAAAAGATCTCCTGAATGTCACTACTACCCAAATGTGTGAGTGTGTAAAGTTAAATGAATATCCACCTGAGAATGACTTATGAAGTTATTACATTTTCCAAAGGAAGATTGTGAATTGTCAATGCATGATGATATTTATATATGTAAATCAGGTATTCAAATCTGCAAGTTGATTGTGTCTAGAAATGTCAGACTAATTATAAACTCTTATGATGTATTTACCTGAATGCCCCCAAAGCTGTTTAAAACTAAAATGTTCAATTTAAAGAAGGTTGTTTTAGTTATCACAAATGGACTCTATTAATCATGCCTTTAAGAGTAATGAAAATATCATCTCCATGAATACTGGTACAAGTCAGAAAGCTGTTCCACCTCCCACAAAGAAAAAATACATACAGTGTTCTTCCAGTTTAGCTCAGAGATTTGGATTACCTTCTTGTCAGTTAGTTCAAGAGAATATGCCTTATAAGAAGAAAATTTAAAATTATTATCTGAAGGGAACTATCTATATAAAAAAGTTCCAAGATGAATAATAATTATCGACATCACTACAATACTATTTCTCTCATAGAGATAAACTTATATTTCATTCTGTACCATTTTTTTAAGCCAGAGAAATAACATTGAGCCCTTTCTTTTAAGATTTGGTTTACACAAATGTCTTTTATTTCTCTGCTTGGGTGTAGATATTTTTATTACCGGAACTGTATGGATATAGTAAACATCTATGTTCAGCATTAGACTAGATAGATGGTAACAGTAGTCTTTTAATTAATGCTAACTTGCACATACATGTATATACCACATGTGCATTTGTGTTTCTGAACATTTTGAAAGCAACAAGAGAAACAGTGATCTACTTGTTGAAACCCCAATATTCCATTTTAGCTTTGACCAACTTAGTTTTTCATTGAGAATAAAAGATTCTGCTAAACTATTTGAAATTTCATTTTTCTTTTTGAAATTCACCTGGATGTACAGTATTTTACCCAACTTGGTTGATACCACAAATCATTTGATCAAAGGACAATTCAATGGCAAATGCTTGCAGAGCTTTTTGCAAATAGTATTTGGGGACTTACACAAAGTAGCTGTTTCAAATTTTTACTTCCATTCATTGTCCACAAAGCAGTTATCTATCATGGAAAAACAATTTTGGGAAAACCAAGGAGGCTTAGCTTGCAGAACAATTTTCATTGTTTAGAAACATCTTTCACAAAATGTTCATCTGCATTTCTCAACTCCTTTAATGTGCAAGTAGAGTTTTTAATAGAAAGATTTTATTCAATATTGCCATTCATACATACTAAAGTAGCCGAGTCCAATTGTAGAAAAATATTAAACATTATTGAGTTATTTGTAAAAATTCTCCTCTTTCCTTAATGTATCTTTAGCTATTATGGATAAAATAATGTGGAAATGAAGAAGAAAATCATCGTATCTATAATGGCCAGTCATAAGACATTTAAAAATATATTTAAAGAAGAAAAATATAATCCTAATGCTTTCATAGTCTAGGAACACAGATGAACATGTTTTGTCTCGGAAGTTCTCTCTAAGATAGACCTCACACTCTTAAATAAAAAAAAATATATGGCGGATCCAGTTATATAAGGAAATTAACTTACTTAGATTACTTAACATTTTTCAAAAGTTTTTATGCTTATAGAAATTTAAAAGATACATTGTTTTGTAAGTAGTCACGAAAATTGAAGCTCAGCCTTTGTTATTGAAATATTTGTAATTAAAGAGCTTAGAAATAATTAGACTCCTCCTAATTATAAATTAAAATATTTTGTTATTATTCATATTTATAAACTAAAATCAATGGAATAAAAATATTTATCATAAGATTTTTATCTTAAATATCTGAATTGGAAATAGGAAACAAAATAACCTTAACAGTAGTTATTTAAATTTTGTATATTTGATTTCTTAAACTAAGTCCATGTAGGCTCAAATGGTGTGAATCCCAGAGTAGTCAGGCCCTAGTTAGTATAGAGACATTATCTGTTTCACTAAGTATTTTGTTCTATTTACATTTATGCAATTACATGTAGACTGTGCCAGGGAATTAATATAATAACTACATTATTTGAAAATTTAGATTCTCACAATGAAGGCTAGACTATACATTTAAGCAAATTAAAATCTATTATAATAATATTCTCAATGGTTTGTCATCCTAAATAATGACTTTAAAGATATTTGGTATTCTGGCCAGGCTCACACCTATAATCCTAGCACTTTGGGAGACCAAGGCAGAAGGATCACTTGAGCTCAGGAGTTCGAAACCAGCCTGGGGAACATAGCTAAACCTCGTCTCTATAGAAATGTCTCCAGGGCATTCCAGAGAGCTTTCTGGCAGCCCCTCCCATCACAGACCTGGAAGCATTAAAGGAAAAAATGGTTTTGTGGACTGGGCCCAGGGCCCCACTGCACTGTGCAGTCTTGGAACTTGGTGTCCTGTGTCCCAGCCACTATATATATATATATATATATATATATATATAAATAAAATCTATATCTATATCTATATATTCTCTTCTTATAATTGATTTCATAAAAAATAATTTTGAGAATAAAAATATAAAATATGTTGAACTAACATGAAAATATAATTTGAAATACTTTGCAACAATTGTGTTATTGCTTATGATGTTAAATATAGTATAATACTTGAAAAACAGGATGTGCGTAAGAGACAACCTAATTATTTATCTTCTTCCCTTTTTTTTTTTTTTTTTTTTTTTTTTTTTACAGGATCTCACTTTGTTACCCAAGCTAGAATGCAGTGGCGTGATCATTGCTCACTGGAACCTCAAACTCCTGGGCTCAAGAAATCCTCACACTTCAGCCTTCTTAGTAGCTAGGACTGCAGGCAAGTGCTACCATGCCAGGCTATTTTTTTTCTAGTACAGATGGGGTCTGGCTACACTTCCCATGCTAGTCTTTAATTGCCATCCTCAAGTAACCCTTAGCCTCCCGAAGTGCTGGGACTACAGGTGTTAGCCACCACACCTAGCTTATTCATAATTCTTGACCTGTTAGTATGGAGATATGTTTCAATTCATCTGGAGAATGATATTGTTATTTTTCTCAGTTGTATTCAATACCATGGTAATTGAATCACATATTTTTTCCCTAAAAATATGTGATCTTGCACAAGCTCACTAATAAACTGAGTCTTCAGTGACATTTGGGCACAACAGGCAAGTTGTTGCATCTCTAGATCTCTATGTCATCTTATATTAGCCTAATAATGATAAGTAATATTTGAATCCAGAAGTGATAGTCTAGTATAATTTATACTTTGAAATTATTAAATTTATTATTTCAGTATTATATTTTTATGATACATTAGAAATGTTTTTGATAATTAAAAGGAAGTGTTATGGCTAAAAGAATGAAATTCTTAGAATTAACATTTGAATGATAAGCAATTGGAGGTAATTATAGTACATACTCTACATTCAATGCATTTTGATATATGAATAATGATTCCTTGTAATATCCTTTAGTTGGATTTTTGTAACAATAATAATAATTTATTGCAAAATTAATTCTTTGACACAATTTAACATTTAGTGATTTGAAGTCAGTGAATTGATTTTACTACAGACCACTTGTGCTCTGCTTTTCTATGTCCAAGTGCTAATTGGTTATTATGAGTCACTTTAGAACTTAGTTTAAAAATAAATTAAATTGGTTGCAAGGTACATTTAGTAGAAATAGCTTGATATTTTCAGCTCATGGGGTTTTATTTAAACAAAAAAATGGTAAAGTAATGCAATCATCTTTGGTTATAAAAGTGACGGATGAATTAAAAACATTTTTGAATCAGGTCAATGGTACTGATGATTAGTACATTGTTAATCAAGTTCCTCAGATTGCTATCAAATGCTTTAGCTCTTTTGCTCAGGCTGGTGAGAGGATCATGAATATTAAAGAGATTCAGATGGATATGCTCTCATGTAATATGGAGTATCACAAATGAAAAGACTAAATGAGGGCAGACTATGACTCTATGTACTGATATATCTCTTAAATAAAGAGAAATGCCTAATCAATTTCTTTTCTCACATATAGCAACCAAATAGAAAAATAACAACTTATTTTTCTTCTGCTCTTCTTTATCTCCTTCTTCTTCTTCTTCCCTTCCTCCTCTCCCTCCTCCTTCTTCTCTTCTTCTTCTTCTTCTCTTCCACTCCTCCTTCTACTCTGCCTCCTCCTCCTCCTCCTCCTCCTCTTCTTCCTCCTATGTTTTAATCACATTGACAAACCAGTGGACATGGTACGTTAAAAATATTTTTTTAAGAAAATATTTACATAATAGTTAATAAGATATAGTAGCTATAATTTAAAAGACATCAGTTAAAGACTGGGCACAATGCATTTACAGAGCTTAAATTGTAGTATGTTTTAAAGACGAACAATGGAGACTGTGTGGACAAATGTCTTCTTGAAAGAGAGATATGATAACATAATATTTTACTTTTTACATAGCAATAATCCCTTATTCTTTTTAAATCTATGCTATTGGAAATATGATATCACATGTTTAAAAGGTATGCATTGATTTTATCTACTACTAAATCAAAATTTTGCTTTTTAGACAGAAATAGAAAAAGATTATGCATAGAAATCTGTAAATATAAATATTTAATTATGGACTATGTCACTTTTAGAATTTTGATTTTCTTTTCACATGGATATTTGCTAGTAAGGAATTATAAAATATTTATAATTAAAACATGACATATTTATATATAATAAAAAATAAAATAATACATTTATAAATGTCTAATACACAGGCATACCTCATTTTAATGTGCTGCACTTTTTATGAATTGATGCTTTCTGGCAACCCAGCGTTAAGCAAGTGTATCAGTGCCATTTTTCTAACAGTATGCACTAACTTTGTGTCTCTGTTTTACATTAGGAAATTCTTATATATTTCAAACTTTTAATTATTATTCTGTTATGGTGATCTGTAATCCGTGATCTTAGATGTTACTGTTGTAATTGTTTGGCGGCATCATGAACTGTGCCTACATAAGATGGTCAACTTAATTCATACTTGTGTGTGTTCTGACTGCTCCACCAACTGGTTATTCCCTTGTCTTTCTCTCCTTGGGCCTCTGTATTCTCTGAGAAACAGTAATACTGAAATTTAGCCAATTAACAACCCTAATATAGCCTCTAAGTGTTCAATTAAAAATAAAAAGAGTCACACATCTCTCACTTTAAATCAAAAGGTAGAAATAACTAAGTTTAGTGAGGAAGACATGTGGAAAACCAAGACAGGCAAAGGAAAAGTTCCTGAAGGAAATTTAAAGAGCTTCTCCAGTGAATACACAAATGATAAGAAAATGAAACAGCTTTATTGCTGACATTGGAGAAAGTTTTAGTGGTCTGGATAGATTCTCTAACCAGCCACAGTATTTCCTTAGACCAAAGCCTAATTGAAAGCAAGTCTCTAACTTGCTCTAATTCTATGAAAGCTGAGAGGGATGAGGAAGCTGCAGAAGAAAGGTAGAACCCAGCAGAGCTTCGTTTATGAGGTTTAAGGAAAGAAACTTTCCAAAATATGAAAATGTAAGATGAAGCAGCAAGTTCTGATTTAGAAGTTGCAGCAAGTTATCCAGAAGATCTAGCTAAGATCATCGATGAAGGGGGCAATACTAAATAACAGATAGTCAGTGTAAATGAAGCAGCCTTCTATTGGAAGAAGATGCCATCTAGGACTTTTATAGCTAGAAAGGAGAAGTCAATGCCTGGTTTCCAAGCTTCAAAGGATAGCTGACCCTCTTATTAGGGGCTAATGCAACTGGTGACTTTAAGCTGAAGCCAGTGCTCATTTACCATTTCAAATACCATAAAACCTTTAAGAATTATGCTCAATCTGTTCTGCCTGTGCTCTACATGGAATAATAAACCCTGGATGATAACACATGTATTTATAGCATGGTTTATGGAATTTTTTAAGCTCATTTTTGAGACCTATTGCTCCAATATAAAGATTCCTTTAAAAATACCACTGCTCAAAGAGAGATCCGAGATGGCCATTTAGCAGCAGCTCAGGATTGTAGCTCCCAGTGAAAGCGCAGAGAGCGAATGGACGCCGCAATTTCAGACGAATTTCTGTTGCCCACAAACTGGAAGCTACCCAGCGGAGGAGCCACATGGGTCACCAGCGCGACTCTTTTGGCCGGCGTGGCTGTTTTGCCGGCGCCCTGGCGTGGTGCGGCGCTTCGCAGTGCGGAGTATACGGGACTGGGTGCCCTTTGAGTCGGGCTCGGCAGGTCCCATCCCCACAGGGAGAACAGCAATTGGAAGCGCTGAGGACTGAGAGTTTCACAGTAAGCACAACTGAACTCGGGAAGGCCTAGCTCTGTGGAGAAAGGGCGTCCACTGAAGGAAAACTAAGAAACAGAAAAAATTTCATCACCAACAAGCCAGACTTCCACTCAGACCCAATCTGAAAGTCGGCAATTGCAAAGATGACAGGTGGATAAATCCACAAAAATGGGAAGAAACCAGTGCAAAAAGGCTGAGAACACCCGAAATCAGAATGCCTCTCCTCCAACAGGGGATCGCAGCTCCTCATCAGCAAGAGAACAAGGCCTGACGGAAAATGAGTGCGATGAACTGACAGAATCAGGCTTCAGAAGGTGGATAATAAGAAACTTCTGTGAGCTAAAAGAACATGT